>ML291005.1:0-20441 GCA_005239495.1 Nicotiana undulata | reverse complement strand
TATCTATGTCATTGACTTGTCCACACTGTCTGACAATGAACTCACTTGCCTTAGTGCGTTGGATAATGATCCCCTCCTGTGGCACAAAAGACTTGGTCATGCAAGTCTGACTCAACTTAACAAACTGGTATCTAAGGACATAGTGGTAGGGCTTCCTAACATTAAGTTCAAAGAAGAAAAGGTTTGTGAGGCATGTACAAGGGGGAAGCAGGTAAGGTCTTTTTTCAAAAATAAGAAAATGGTCAGTACCACCAGGATGTTGGAACTGGTTCATATGGATCTGTGTGGTCCCATGAGAACTCTAAGTAGAGGTGGGAAGAGATATCTGATGGTGCTAGTAGATGATTTCTCAAGGTTCACTTGGAACTTATTCTTGGAATCTAAGGATGAAGCATTTGAAATATTCACCTCATTTGTCAAGAAGATTCAGAATCAATTAGGACATCAACTAGCATCCATTAGATCTGACCATGGTACTGAGTTTGAGAATGCTAAGTTTGCCGAGTTCTGTGATGAACATGGTGTGAATCACAATTTTTCTGCTCCCAGAACCCCACAACAAAATGGGGTTGTTGAAAGAAAAAATAGAACTCTTGAAGACATGTCAAGAACCATGCTTCTATCAAGCAAACTACCTCACAGCTTCTGGGAAGAAGCAATTAACACTGCATAATATATTATCAATAGATGCATGACCAAACCTCTGGTAGAGAAAACTCCCTATGAATTACTTAAAGGGAGAAAGCCCAACATATCCCATCTTAGGGCTTTTGGATGCAAGTGTTATGTGCGTAATAATGGCAAAGATTCTTTAGGAAAATTTGATCCCAGAAGTGATGAGGGAGTGTTCTTGGGATATTCTACACATAGCAAAGCTTATAAAATATACAATAAAAGAACAATGTGTGTAGAAGAAAGTGTACATGTTGTCTTTGATGAAACTAACACTTTATCTGAGAAACGGGAACCAGAAGATGAGGAGCTTGGACTGGTGAGGAGCAATGACTACATTGAAGCACCTATGGCAGATGGAAAAGGTGATGGACGAGGTTCAGCAACCCCACGCAACTCGATAGAGGGAATTCCTCATGAAATTACTGGCCCTGATCCTGTTCCACAGCAACAAGACAACATGGAACAATCCAAAAGTGAACAACTAGTTCTCAAACCACACAGATATTAGAGTTCTCACCCTCTTGAGAACATCATAACAGACTTGAGATCTTGAATCAAAACTAAATCCTCCTTGAAAAATTTGTGTGCGTTTGATGCATTTCTATCCTTGATTGAACCAAAGAACATTGCTGAAGCCCTGAAAGATGCTAACTGGGTAACCGATATGCAAGAGGAGCTGAATCAATTTCAGAGAAGTCAAGTATGGCACTTGGTACCCAAGCCACTGGACTGATCAATAATTGGCACCAAGTGGATCTTCAGGAACAAACTCGATGAGGATGGAACTGTTACAAGAAACAAGGCAAGACTGGTTGTTCAAGGATACAACCAAGAAGAGGGAATTGATTATGATGAGACCTCTGCTCCTGTGGCAAGATTGGAGGCAATCAGACTTCTTATAGCATTTGCTGCACACATGGAATTCACTCTGCATCAGATGGATGTCAAGAGTGCCTTTCTCAATGGCTATTTGAAGGAAGAGGTATTTGTAAAACAGCCTCCTGGTTTTGAAAGCAAAGAATCACCTGATCATGTATATAAACTTGACAAGGCTCTCTATGGTCTCAAGCAAGCACCTAGAGCTTGGTACGAGAGATTGTCAAAATTCCTGCTGGAACATGGGTACAAACGAGGCAAAATAGACAGTACTTTGTTCTTAAAGGAAAAGGGAAAAGATCTTCTGATTGTACAAATATATGTTGATGATATAATATTTGGGGCAACAACTGAGAAGCTCAGCAAGGAATTTGCTATATTAATGGGGAGTGAGTTTGAAATGAGTATGATGGATGAACTAACATTTTTCTTAGATCTGCAAATCAAACAAACTCCACATGGAACAATGATTCATCAACAGAGGTATGTGAAAGAACTCCTCAAGAAGTTCAAAATAGAAGATTCAAAGGAGATAGATACCCCAATAGCCACAGCTACAAAATTGGATGTGGATGAACCTGGTTCATCCGTTGATCAGAAGACGTACAGAGGGATGATTGGGTCTCTACTATATCTTACTTCAAGTAGACCTGATATTGTGTTCAGTGTGGGACTATGTTCTAGGTTTCAAGCCAATCAGAACGAGTCCCATCTCACTGCAGTAAAAAGAATTTTGAGATATCTGAAGGGCACCACTGATTTGTGCCTTTGGTATCCTAAATGTAGTAATTTTGACATTGTAGGATATGCTGATGCTGATTATGCAGGTTTCCTGGTTCACAAGAAAAGTACTTCAGGTATGGCTCACTTTTTGGGCTCCTGCCTTGTCTCTTGGGCCACCAAGAAACAAAATTCAGTAGCCTTGTCTACTGCTGAGGTTGAATATGTGGCTGCAGCCTCTTGCTGTGCCCAGCTGCTATGGATCAAGCACCAACTCCTGGACTTTGGTATAGATGTGGGATGCATTCCTATTTACTGTGATAACACTAGTGCAATTAGTATGACTAAGAACCCGGTTCATCACAAGAGAACTAAGCACATAGATGTTAGGCACCATTTCCTGAGGGATATCTATGAAAAAGGGATGATCTCAATCAAATTCTGTTCCAATGATCATCAAATTGATAGATATATTTACCAAAGCATTGAGCAGGGAGCATTATGAGAGAAACAGGCTTGAATTAGGGATGATTAAGATCACCTAATTGAAAAACAAAATGAAAAAAAAGGGGAAGTTTTCTGGCTAGAAATTTTAATTAGGTACTTAATCAGATTAATCATTGCTCAGTACTATGTCTTTATTGCCATACTCTTCTGGTTTACATGACTGAAAAGATACGTTCTCATCTCCATACATGTATTACTTCAAGTACAGTCATACATGAGCAGGACTCTATCTATTTATGGTTCATTTTAAATTCTCGTACTTACCCAAATAATGAACCAGTTTCAAGAAGCTCCGTCACATTAAATTAGCCTATTTTAGGGGGGAAAGAAATGGTCTAATCAATGCCCAATCACTGACAGTCCTTAATCGATTAGTATCCTACTTGTGTTAATACACTTCCGTTATAATCACCCCAACTACAAGTTATAAATAGGCCATTATTACCCATTGAGAATAAATCAATAGACGAACCATGTTCAAGTCACTCAACACTCAAATCTCTACTGCCTTTTACCCTTTCTTCTTTTTCTCTCAAAAATTTAATACAATGTCGTCTGCTTCATCCGATTCTCAAAATTGTGACTACGATGAAGGAGTATATGAGTCTAATTCTCCACTGGTCTACAGTTCTGAATCCTCTGAGACACCTGAAACCCCCGAATACCATGATGCTCCTAAACCTACACCAAACCCTACCCCAGCCCCCAAACCCCATCGTGTCAAGGTTCTTGCACGCAAATCTGTGGCCTCAGGTTCACGAGCAAAGTTCTTGGAAGATTTATTATAGGCTGAAGAAGAACCAAAACCAGATTCGTTTAGTGAATCGTTCAAATCAGCACATGAAGATGATGCACCTGGTTCGTCCAGTGCTGAGAAAGGTAATACTGAAGTTACTTCTGTGTTAAATTCTGAAAATAGATTTGTGCTAGAGGGGTCTGGTGTGGATGTGGAAGTGCCAAGTAGGCAAAGAAAACTAGGAAAATTCTTGAGAACGAGGGAGATGCAGGTGTGAGGGGATCTGGGAAGGATGGTTCCACACTTGAAATTTGTGGCCCCATTCTTGAAAATCTTGAAGATGATGTCGTAGTGATAGGGGTAACTAATGAAGTCGAGGAAGCTGCTGCTGGGTTAGAAAAACTGATGAAAGAGATAGATGAACGTGTTTCTTCTGGGGAAGAAACCTTGGCTGAGAGACTGAAGAAACTGGGGGACTCATACAACCCCAAGAAGAGAAGGACTCCAAAGTCCATCAAGTCTAAAACCTTAGTTTCCTCAAAGAAAAGGAAAACTGATGAGTCAGTTGTTGTACTCGTTCCAAGGGTACGAGCTACGAGATATATTATTCAAGAAGAAGAGGAGAAGCTGGAAAAAGCTCTGCAAGAGAGCAAAAGAAAAAAGGTAAAGAAAGGGAAAGCGAAAGTGGGGGAGCCTGTTGAGGCTATTGCTGATGATGAGGTGTTGGACCTGGTCCAACAAGAAGAGGAGGTTGCTCCAGTGGTGATCAAGAAACTCAAGCCCAAAATGGCTAATACTTCCACAAAGAAGTTAGCACCTGTGTCTGCTACATCCATGAGTACATCTACGAGGACAAGGTCTAGAGTAAAGTCAAAGAAGAAAATTCAGATTGTTGAGAGGGATGATGATCCTGAATGGAGTGAAGATGAAGAGAAGGAGGTTGGAGAAGTGTTGATTGACAGAGTTGCCATGTTTGGCAAGAGACATATATTGAAAGGAAAGTTACTGAAGGATTTGGAGGAGCCGGGTATGAGGTACTTAGTGGATTTTCTGGCAGCGCAAGGCTGGAAGGACATGGTCCTTCACATGGAAGGCAGGCTGGTCAGAAATGAGGTTGTGGAGTTCATGGGGAATGCAACTGTGATTGAAGGAAGGGTTACATCATCGGTCAGGGGAGTTGAAGTATATTTTGACGCTCAAGAACTGGGAGTCATTCTAGACATTCCATTTGAGGGCTATGACGACTATACAAGGCAGAGATGGCCTTGCTTGGATGGAATGGCCTCAGCACTCAACATCACCAAATTCTTTTGTGACAATGAATATGAGCCTGAACCCAGGGTTGTGTACAAAAGCGAGATGAAGCCTGAACACAAGATGTTCTTTGATTTTGTAATTAAATTTATGTTGTCTAGACAAGAACGCATGCACATTGCCAACTACATGGATCTAACACTCATGGAGTTCCTGTACAGAGGCAAGCAGATCAATTGGCCATATTTAATCATCCAGCTTTTGGACAGAGTGGTGAATGGAACCAAGGCCCATGCAATTCCTTATGGCTTTATCCTTACTGCAGTTCTGGCTTATTTTGGAGTTCCCTCAAAGAAGGCTGAAATGGCTACTGCAAAGGATTTATTTGGGAAGGACACTTTGTTGTCATGTGATTACACTGTCAGTGCCCTAGCAGATGAACATGGTTCATCTCGGAAGCAACCAGTCAACAGTAAGGTCCGTACTCTAGTGCAGGAAAGCGAGCAAAAGGATATGGATATCCTTCGTTTGAAGACTCGCTTAGTTGAGGTGGAAGCTGAGCGTGATGCTCTCAAAGCTGAATTAGCCAAGGAGAAGGAGAAAAATGAGGGTGTCTTACACCAAATGCTGTCTCTTCTCCAAACCAAGAATCCAGCCTCTTCTGCACCACCCCATACTTAGGAATTTCAAGAACTACCCCCTCATATCCTATCAAGTGCCCAGTTCGGGACAGTGTCAAGTGTCTTTTGTTTCAGTTTTTAATTTTGTCTTACTCATGTTTTGGATGTTTTTTATTTTAATCTGTTTTGGTGCTGATAATCCATGTTAATCAATGAAAGCTTGGTGTTTTGACAAATGTCTCTATTTATGATTTAGCTTACATTATTTGTTTCTTGTGTTGATTAATCATGTTTGCACCTGCAAATGCCTAAATTGTCCATGAGTAAGAATTAATAACTGTTACGTATCATTTTAAAACTTTTCGATGATGCCAAAAGGGGGAAGATGTGTTGTGTTGTTCAAAACTTTTAAAGTGATATTTATAACCTAATGAACCTGGTTCTTGATGATTAATGCTCACAAATATACAAAGTGTTGGATGTGTATACAGGATAAAAGCACAGAGTTTGTCATCATCAAAAAGGGGGAATTTGTTGGCCCATGTCACTGAATGGGTTTTGAAGATTGACAAAAGGTGTCAAGTTGAACCAGGTCCATCATAGCATACACATCTGAATGAAGCAGTTGGAACAAGAATCGTACAAGTCTAGGAGATATCAGTGATTGCTGAGTATCAAAGAACTAAGAGAATGTCTCCTAATACGAAAAGGTTGCAATTTGATAGAGATGACAGAAGTTGATTTCAGCTAGGATAAAAATAGAAGAAGGAAGTTGAGTTACAATCAAACTCGTTTACCAAGGAAGAGTTGGATCAGAATTGAATCATGGACTCAACAAACGGACTCTATAAATAATCAATGTATTACTGCTGAAAGAAGTGACGCACAAGTACTAAAGTGAATCAAGATCTGAAGCAAAAGTTCCAGAGATATTTTGCAAGCAGAATTATTGTGCGATACAAAGGCTACATTTCAACTAGAAGAAACAGTTCCATTATTTGTGTATTGAGTCTAGTTGATTGTAGTAAGAGTTTTAACATTGTATCTTTTCAGCTTACTTAGAAGCAATTGTAATAGGTACAAATTGATCAAGTTAGAGTTAGCTTGAAATCTGTAGAAATTAGCTAGAGGCTAGTTGATACAAAGAGGATTAGAGTTAGTCCTAGGATTACAAAAGAGTTTATTTTGTAAGTCCGTTTTGGCTCAGAGTTTTAGTGAAGAGTTTGAGCAAATCCTACTGAGGAGTAGATCGTGGTTTTTTCACCTTTTGAGCCAGGTGTTTTCCACGTAAAAATCGCTGTGTCTTTACTATTACTGCTCAATTATTCCGCAAACAGTAGTAAGTAGTATACTAAGAAGAACCAGGTTCTTCTTATTAGACAGCACTCGAAAATTGGGTACTGCACAATTAACTTGTAATATTGTGTAGTATTGAAGTCTAAAACATCAGCATGTTTTTTAACCAAGGGGTCTTTTGAAGTTGAAGGATGTTTCGATGTCTTCCGTCGGATATCTGCAGAAGTTTAGCTCGGAATAGATGAATGAAAACATGAGCATAGTTTTACCTTAGCAGTAGCAGTGTTTGAGCATAGATATGTTCCAATTGCTTGGTAGTTTTTCATCTTCCATGGTGCCAAGTTTGTAGGACTCTTTGTCGATTACACTGTGGATACGGTAAGGTCCTTCCAGCCCGGGCCTAGCTTCCTATCATTGGGGTTTCGAGTGTTTAGGGTAACTTTCCTCAAGACTAAGTCACTGAATTTAAAGTGTCGGGGATTTGTTCTCCTGTTGTAGTATCTTTCGATTCTTTGTTTTTGGGCATCCATTCGGACCAATGAAGCTTCTCGCTTCTCGTCTAATAGTTCGAGTGCTTGCAGTCATAGCCTTGTTGTTTGAACTCTCGGTGGCATGCCGGAACCTGGAACTCGGCTCCCCTACCTCGACCCGTATCAAATCCTCGTACCCATACACCAAACAGAACGGTGTCTCTCATGTGCTCGACTTTGGAGTCGTTCGGTACGCCCATAGGATCTCGGGCAACATTTCCCTCCATCTACCTTTTGCATTTTCTAACTTCTTTTCATGTTTTGAATGATGGTTTTATTCTTAGATTTGGCCTGGCAGTTTGCACGGGGGTGATAGGGTGTTCGCAGGATCCTTTTGATCTTATGGTCCTCGAGGAACTTTGTCACTTTGCTTCCGATGAACTGTTTTTCGTTGTCGAAGGTTAACTCGGAGGGGATCCTAAATCAGCATAGGATATGGTCCCATACGAAGTTAATGATTTCTTTTTCTCTTATCTTCTCGAACATCGAAGCTCCCATTTACCTTGTTTACTACCAAGAGGGAATCACATTTTTCCTCGATGATTTTGGCTCCTAGGCCTTTGGCCAATTCCAGACCTGCAATCATAGCCTTATACTCGGCTTCGTTGTTAGTCAATTTTATGGTTATTATGGATTTTTTGATCATGTCGCCCGTAGGTGGTTTTAAAACTATGCCGAGTCCAGACCATTTCACGTTCTAGGCACCATTGGTGAACAAAGTCCATAATCCCGGAGATGTGCCCACTTTTAGCGGAAGTTCTTTCTCTGCTTCGGGCGCTAGGGCAGGCGTAAAGAAAGCCACGAAATCCACCAAAATTTGGGATTATATAGTCGTTCGGGACTGATACTCGATGTCAACTCCCCGAGTTTTATGGCCCATTCAGCCAGTCAGCCTGATAACTCGGGCTTATGCAAGATGCTTTGGAAGGGGGGTCTATTGTTAAAACACAAATGCGATGGGATTGAAAATAAGGCTTTAATTTTCGAGATGCGCGAATTAATGCAAGAGTTAACTTTTCTAGAAGAGGGTACCAGATTTCGGCATCGCCCAAGGTCCGACTCACATAGTAGACAGAAAATTGTGTGCCTTATTCTTCTCGAACCAGCGCACCACTTGCTGCTACCTCGGATACAGCCAGGTATCGATACAACGTCTCATCCTCCTCTGGGTTGCAAAGTAAAGGTTGGCTTGATAGTTATAGCTTCAACTCCTCAAACACATGTTGGCATTTCGGAGTCCATTCGAAGCTGTTTTTCTTTTTGAGCAAGGAGAAGAAATGAAGACTCTTATCCGACAACCTCGCTATGAATCAACCCAAAGCTGTTATCCGCCAAGTCAGTTAATGTACGACCTTTATGTTATTTAACATCGTGATCTCCTTGATGGATTTGATTTTTTTGGGGTTGATCTCAATCCCCCTATTTGACACCACGAAACTAAAAACAATTCCTGAACCCACCCCGAAGGCGCACTTCTCGGGGTTGAGTTTCATGTAGTAGCTTTTGAGAATGTTGAATGTCTCCTGCAAATGAGTCAAATGGTCCTCTGCAAGCAAGGACTTATCTAGCATATCGTCAATGTACATTTTTGTGGATTTGCCTATCTGATGTTCAAACGTTTTATTGACTAGTCGTCGGCACGTGGCTCCCATATTTTCTATCCCGAAGGGAATCACGTTGTAGCAGTATGTACTATACTTCGTGGTGAACGAAGTCTTTTCCTTATTCCCCCGGTTCATCTAAATTTGATTATACCTCGAGCAGGTGTCGAGAAAGGTCAGGATCTCGTGGCCGGCTGTGGCATCAATCAGGTGATCGATGTTGGGCAATGTGAATGACTCTTTGGGTAATGTCCTGTTTAAATATTTATAATCTACGCACATTTTAACTTATTCCCCTTCTTGGGGACTAACACCACATTGGCCAACCAATCGGGGTATTTCATCTCCCTAATAGACCCCATTTCGAGGAGCTTCATTACCTCGTCTTTGATGAATTCATGTTTTACCTCGAATTGAGGTCTTCTTTTTGCTTTACTGGCTTGAACCTAGGATCGATGCTCAGTCGATGGGTGGTCATTTTCGGTGGGATCCCTGCCATGTCTAAATGGGACCAAGCAAAGCAGTCGACGCTAATAATAAGAATTTGAACAAATTTTCTCCTGAGTTCGAGGGTTAGTCCTGTTCTCAGGTATACCTTTGTTACCTGTTGTAGGGGATATATTCGTCTGTTGGGTCATGGGTCCTTTAGGAAAGTCGGTCCCTCCAATGATCATACGGATGACGTGCTATGGTTATGCCGTTCCGCTCCTTCGAGTTGTTCTTCTTCCCTGATGGTGGTTTACAGCTCGGTCGCCGATGAATTCTTGGAGGTATCCTTTGCTAACTAGTCGGGTTACTTCTTCCTAGAGCTGCCTGCAATCTTCGGTCTATAATCATGTGTACCGTGAAACTCGCACACCAGGTTAGGGTTCCTTTGCGAAGGGTTTGGCAGTATGGGATTTGGCCGCATGGTGTCTTTGATTTCACCTGTGGCCGATACGATACCTGAAACTCCAACGCTGAAGTTGTATTTGGGCGATAAGGGTGCTTCCGACGGCTCTGCGCGCCTACTGAACCAAGCTTTCTTCACTAGTCCTTGGGAATTCCAACCTCAATCCGTCCTTCGATTCTCGACGTAAGGTCGATATCTTTCCTTACATGGCCTCGGTTGTCTCTTTGGGAACCTGGACTCTATCCTCTTCGCGAGGCCCTCGGGCATTTTCATAACAGCGGAATCGGATGTTGACCCGTTTATTGTTTGACATCTCTGGTATCCGCTGGATTCGAGGGGCCGTTCTTGATGCCACTGCGCTTGAAGTCTTTTGATGGTTTTGCACCCGAGTAATTGCCACTTGTTGTGCCTGGAGCATTCCAAAAATCATGTGGAATCTTTTTCCACTTTCCCTTTGAGCGAGGGTTCCATGTGCTTCATGCTGACCTTCTCGGCATGCGCTCCTGTCAGTGTGGGAGCTGATATCGTCATGTTGGGCGTAGTACGAGTCCACATCCACGGGGGTTAGCTCCGGTGTGCTATCAGGGTTTTGCAATGGTACACCATCTCCTAAATAGTTACACCATTCTCCCCATAGTCCTCAGAGCCGTCGCTTTCTTGTGCACTCACTGAGTTAGAGACCTGAAATCAAAGATTCTTGGACAAGAAAAAGTGTGAAGAATAACTTGCGTTTTTCAATGAACCAGCACTAAAACAATCACTATTATTTTTAGCCCCACGGTGGGCGCCAAACTGCTTACCTTGAAAATGGTAATTACAATTAAACTTGATTATGTGGTTCTAAAAATATGCGATTTATTTTAATGCTAGTTGTCAAGCAATAGATGCTAAGTGTGAGTGAAATAAGTGAGGTAAAAATGATATGAAATCGAAGATAGGCAAACCGGTCTGCCTCAAGTCGGGGGTTCCGAGCTGGCCGAGATAAGTCCTCGAGGTCGAGGCTCAGGGTCAGTGATGGGCGATCGATGAAGCTATAACAATTTTATATGAGTTATAGTTATGATCAATGATGGACAATAAATGAAGAACAATTAATAAAATTCAATAAATGTAAGTAATAAATCAGTAAAGAGACAATAGAAGATGTTTGAGTTAGGGAGCATGGAATGTTCTTATTCCTTGTATTGAATTTTTTATGTATAATAGATGATAAGGGTCCCATTTATATAGGAGGGGGAATCCCAACATAGTACATAAGCATTTATTACAAAAGAGAATAGCTTGTACAACTATTCAATGGTCTGGTACGGACTTGTACTATTTTGCAGGCGCTTGTCAGCTTCATTCACATATTTTCGGGAGTCCCGTGCCTTTCCGTGATGGGATCCAATCCTCTCCTCGTCTCGAGATGCATCAATCCTTCGGTACCACTCTTCAAGGAATTTGTCTCGGAGTTGCACCTCGGGTCTATTTCCGATGTCAGTAGAAATTTTCAAAACCGGTCATGCCCGATTTTGACAGTATATAATTTCAAATGTTGTCTTCTCCTTCTGAGGGGTGGTATCCCTATAATGAACTAACACGGGATCCTCGTACTAGCGTTCTTTCACTTCAGCTACTAACGAGGATATTGCTGTATTCTGACTAGTAATTCCAATATCACCTGAGTCCAATAATCGAATTCAAAAACTAGCTAGCCGATGAATCTCATGGGCTATTCCCCTCTTCTCTAGCTATAAATATGATAGGCTACCCATAGATCTACAGCCGAGGGCATCGGCTACCACGTTCGCCTTCCTTGGAAGGTATAAAATATCAACGTCATAATATTTAAGTAGCTCCAACTACCTCCTTTGACGCAAATTTAATTCCTTTTGCTTGAAGATATATTGGAGGATCTTATGATCCATATAGATATCAACATGAATGCCATACAAGTAGTGTCTCCACATTTTTAGTGCACTAATCACTACGGCTAACTCTAAATCGTGGGACGGGTAATTCTTCTCGTGCTTTATTAGTTGTCTGGAAACATAAGCTACAACCTTACCATGTTGCATCAGCACACAACCCAATCCAACGCCTGAAGCGTCACAATAGATAACATAACCATCGGTCCCTTCAATGCTTGGAAACTACGTTCGTAAGCATCGGTCTATTGAAACTTAGCTTCCTTTTGAGTTAACTTACATGGGTATCCTATATGTCCTGTAGCCTTCTTTATGTAAGTGCGGTGCACAACACACCCATAAACAAGACTCAACTAGACACAGTATATAGACAACCCTAGGATAGAACTGCTCTGATACCACTTTTGTCACGACCCAAATCGATGGGCCGCGATGGATGCCCGAGTCCTACCTGTCGAACGCCTCTAAGCATGTGTCTAAGATATAAACCTAAATGGCGTCTGCTGAATTACGAAAATAATATACATGAAGGAAACCTGCCAAAAAGGCATATGTACGTGTACATGCGGAATACAGTAGGCGAGCCGGCAAGGCTGCTATAGACAACTATACACCGATAACTATACATAATTGTCTACAGACCTCTAATAGAAATACAACTGTACAAAGACGGGACTGAGCCACATCATACCCATATATATATATATATATACAAGCATATCGTAACAAAATCAAAAGAAGCTACGGATCAAGTGGAGCACGCCATCTCTCGTTGATCAAGGATCCTAAGAAAGGGGACCTATCGCGCCCTCTTTTTCTATCGCACAGTTTAGGTACAGAGAGATCGGGTTCTATGACATTCAGGACAACTCCTTAAAGAAAAGGTTTAAGGAAGAGTCACCACCTAACGATTTTTATGGTGCGATAGGGCACCTTGAGTTGATAACTCATGAACTAGTTCGCATTACCAGAGATTGGGTAAGGGCTTGAAATTATCCCAAGGGGAAGGTGTTAGTCACCCCTCAAGAACCACAACTGTGGGTCCCAGCCAAGAAGTTTTGTGAATTTGGACGGTGAACAAATAGCAAGTAAGGTTCACATAAGAGGGGATTTCAAACAAGGATGAAAATCTTTAAGGGTTTTGGAAAAATGTTAGAATAAACATTTGAAAAGAACTGTCCTAGGTTTAAAGTAATACGGTACTCACATCAATTCAATACCCGGTATGTCACACCTCGAAGAGGCGGCTACACGTGGTATTAGCGCACCGGTCATCATATCCGTATTCTACCCTTCCCACCCCATAAAGGTTATTTAAAACGCGTGTGTTGGTCACGAATGCTTATTGCATGCTATTACCCGTCCCATTCTATAAGTCCTGGAGGGTATTTTAGGACTACTATTCCTACAAGGTAGGGACTAGGCTGAAACCCTAGGTTTGAATGGATAAAATTCTAAGCGACATGTAAAACAAATAGGATTACATATTGGTTAGAAAAAACAATATAAGAAGTTATTCTAAAAAACAAAATTTCAAAGAACAACCAAAAATTTTGGAAAATGATGGGTCGCCTCCAACCAAGCGCCGCATTTAACGTCGTGGCACGACGCAAATAAACTTTTACCGCTTTTCTCTCCACTTTGACGATATGAACTGGGCACCTAGCTTGGAATCAAGCTTGTGACCACGGGCGGTTGGGGGGTGGTAGATAGATGACCGAGCCAAGCCTTAATTTTTTTATTTTGCACTTCTTGGCCCGTATGTGAGGAATGTTATTTTTCCTCCTTTGTTCTTCAAATTGCACGATGTATGGCACGAATTTTTCCTCCATGCAACACTCCATTGACTCGTGTAGTTCTTTACTTCCGTTTTACTTCCGTTTTNAATTTTTTCATTTTGCACTTCTTGGCCCGTATGTGAGGAATGTCATTTTGCCTCCTTTGTTCTTCAAATTGCAAGATGTATGGCACGAATTTTTCCTCTACGCAACACTCTATGACTCGTGTAGTTCAACTTCCGTTATACCACACGATTCCAATGTCGAAAAATGCTTGGAATGTGCCTTCAGCCTCCCAACTTGTAAAGTTTTCTAGATTTTGACATCCTCATTATCCCCCGGAGTTGAGTCAAATTCAACCAAATTTTCAATCACTCCGGTGGACTCAAATTCCATATTTTTGTTGGCATAAAAAACACCCATGGAGTCGGTTGGCGGATGTTCAGGGCTTGATTCCTCAAAGTAGCACTCACTCTCCCCCTTGTAATTGAACTCTTCTTGATTTCCATCCACACTTTCTACTTGATAAGCATGATGAGTCTCCATCAATGCTTGCATTTGATCCTCCAAAGTGTGGATGTGTTCATCATTTTGAGCCACATAATTTTTCAATTCTTCAAGCGCAAGGTAGTGCTTTTCCTCATTTTCAAGAATGGCCTCCAACATGTGCATCATCTTCTCATCTTGAGCATTTGAGAGTTCTTCTTGGCTTTGTTCAATTGCCAAGGAGGAATTTTCATCTTCTTGGCTATCACTCACCTCCAAGGCTTTTTGAGCCCTTGAAGCTTCAATCATTGCATCCATTTGTGAGTGTAGCCTTTCAAGTGCCAAATCAATTTGGAGACTATTCTCCAAAAGTTCTTCCAAATCATTTTGCTCATGGCTTCCTTCTTCAAGTAAGCCCTCCAACATGAGCTTGAACTCTCCATTTCTACCATGCTCAAATTTTTTCACTTCATTGCCCCTAAAATTTCCATCACAAAAACTAGATTCATCATAGTGGGGGCTCGGGGAAGGGACGGACAAATACAAACAATCATTCCAATGACCATTTTGGCAACCACACCTATCACAAATACTCCACTCATGGGTTTGAAATTGTGCGCACAAGTCATCCCCGGGAGAATTTAAGCAATTTCGCCACGAGTGCGGTCCTCCACAATAAGGACAAGGGTTATCAAAATATGAACAACTACCATCCGACCAATATTCATTATATGATGCCATATTTTTTTGTAATGAAAAATTAAGAAAATAAACAAAAAAAATTAATTACACAAATATTCACAACTTTGGACCAAAGCACTTTAGCTTACTTCTCCAACAACCTAAGTTACGCCAATTGTTCCCCGGCAATGGCGCCAAAATTTGATACGCTCAATTTACACCTTAAAATAGGGTAAGTGATTGTTGTCAAATATAGTAACCCAACAAGGTTGGGGTCGAATCCCACAGAGAACAATATGAGGGCGANCAAAACTGCCCAGTTTTCGCCCAGATCTTGTTCTCCGCGATCGCGGAACTATGTTTGCGATCGCGTAAGCATTGCTCCTGAAGTTCTGCGATCGCGTGATCACGTCTGCGATCGCGTAGGGTTTGGTCCTCAAGTTCTGCGATCGCGTGTATCCTTTTGCGATCGCGTAGTACATTTCATAGCAAGGGTCATATTTCTTCTCCGCGATCGCGTAATCAACTTTGCGATTGCGGTTCACATTCTTGTTGACTTCTGCGATCGCAGGTCAAACCTTGCGATCGCGAATAGCATCTGACTTCAGTCATTTTCCTTCATTTTAGCCTATTTTGACTTGATTTCTTCCATTTCTTCTCTAAATCACATAATACCTGAAAATTGCCAATAAACCTCAGAAAATGTCCTAGTTCTCTATCAAAATTACACCAAAGTCTAAATATTGAGAGGAGATAAGTTGGTAAAATACCAACTTATCAAACCCCCAAACTTAAACCATTTCTTGTCCTCAAGCAATTCAAAAACAAAGAACATCTAACAAGGATAAGTTCATTTAGGCACTATGGCACGTCAAGTATTATTCCAAGTCAAAAGGTCAACTCAAGCTCAAACTAATGACTTTGATTGGTACCAACAATTAATCCAAGGCATAGGAGTCACTATCTTTTTGCACATTTTCTTTCATTTTTTCAAAAGACCACATTGGTCAACGTAACAACCAAGCATGACAATAAAGATTCAAAATTTGCCTCTCCATCACTATTTTCTTCCTTCGCTCATTCTTCCCAATTGAAAATGGGATTAAATTCACCACTCGAGTCTCATGTTCCCTCACACTTTAAGAGAGAATCCCAAACTCACAAATTGCAATTCAAAACATAGAAGGGATTTCAAGTAGAAGATTCAACTCTCTCTCTCACAAAGTTGTTCAAATGCACACAAGTAGTACCATAGGCTTGCCCTTCATGTATTTCTCCACTAATTTAGACATATTTGGTTCAAAATCAATTAGGACTTAAAGCGTTGTAGTTTATTATTTTGGTAAAGGCATGGCGCAAGAATTACTCAAACCTCCCTAAGTACTACACTTCTTCAATAATTAAAGTCCACTTCCTTCAAGAATTTTTCACCCTTTCTTCTTCAAGAAATATTTTTTTTTTCAAACTTTCTTCCATTTTTTATTTTTTACAACACTTTTCACTTTTTAAGAAGCTTCCATACCACCACTTCTTCAACTTACACCCCCAAACTTAGGCTTTTAGCCGATATTCACACTTTAAATTACTTAGGGACGTATGATTCTACAAGAAAATCAATAAGAGGCTAGTAACATGGTTGCCAAAGAAAAAGTGAAAAGGCTCACGGGTTGGCTATGGAAAATATTTATGGGTAGGAAATCTAGCAACAAAAATAGTTCAAGGAAGGCCTAATATCATTTTTCAAACCAAGTTAATCTATTATTTCGCCTTGAAGCACAATCCGGGCAAGTTCTAGACTACAAATGATGCAAAGGAATTTTTCAACTAAAGCTTACCACACATGGCACATGAAAACTCAAATGGAATACAAACCCAAAGTTCAATTGGAACCAATGAAACTCAAGGAAGTTATATGTAGCCTAAAAAGCTATTAGTGAATCAAAGAGCCAAAATTAGAATCTAAAAATCACAACAAGGAGCACTCTTTTTTCTCAAAATTTTCACATGCCGAGGTTTTAAATCATATTGGTACCAAACAAGTCACATGTTGGCTTGTGGGCGCAAGATTACATCCCAAAACCCCATTTATTCACACCTAATTCCGAAAACTAACTACTAAACTTAATCCCTTAAGAAAGTTGTGATGCTATCCATCATAGGGAAAAGTCACCCGGTTCAACGAAAATTATTTCCTTGGAAAAGAACCATGGTAGAAAGAAAAACCAACGAATAATGCTACTATACATAAACAAAAATACAAAACAAAACAAGAAAAACATAAAAAGAAAGAAAATGCTACTTTAACAAACTATCATAAATACATTAAAATATTCACCAATCTACACAAGTACATAATTATCCAAAAACAAAACAGAGTTGATTTCAATGTTTCACACAATCATCCAAGAGCCACCCCCAACCGAAGATATTGCATTGTCCCCAATGCAACTGTGCAACATAAGAAGAAAATGAAGGAGGTGCTCCCTGTGTAGTATCACTCAGCATCAGTAGAGCTGGAAAGTGCATGCTCGAGATCTTCATCCTCAGCCTCGTCCGAGCCACATAAATTTCTCAATGTGCTCATGAGCTTGGTGAGGAACTTGTTCTGCTTCCTCTGCCTCCTCTCGATGTTCCCCAGCTTTCTCTTGATGGTTTGTTGTTCCCTAGCAAGTTCGGCTACAGTTGGAAGCCGTACCTGGCTAGATGGTCCCGTAGAAGTGGTACCTCCGGCTGGTGTAGAAGTGGCCCCTCCGGATGGTATAGAAGGAAGTCAAGCTACCAGTTGGCGGACCTGTTTATCCACACCATAGACCTGTCTAGAAATGTACCTGAGGGTAAGCGGCCCCTGCTCCAGTGGCATGATAGTTGTGGAAGTCTCAGGAGCAGCTGCAGGATCATCAGGTATCTCAATAGCATCAGGAAACTGGCCAAAGGTAGAGGCTGCCACATCAATCTTTCGCTTTTTCTGTGCCTTTCCATATCCCTTTCTCAATAGCGGGTGGATGTTCTTCTGCGGCTGTCGCTCCTGTTCTGTGGGCTTTGGCACCACTCAGGCATCGTAGCATAGCTGGGTGATCAGGCACGGGAAGAATAGGCTCCTGGTCCTCTCTACTACCACCTCTTCCATCTCAGCATAAATGATCTGCCCGACATTCACCTGGATGTCCTTCATGATGGCACATATCACTCTTGCCTTCTCTATCGTCACTTCTGTCTCATTCTTGGAAGGCATGATGCGAGCACAGATTATGGAGAGCCAAGTCTTGGCCTCCGCAGTAAACTCTGACGACTTGATCCTAACGTGATTTTTAATCCAGTTGGGTGTCTGTCCGCCATGCAAATGATCAATGTTCCACTGCAGCCCTGCTTCTTGTGCTCGATCGCTGTAAACCTGGTTGTCAGCATTGGGCAGATGGTAGAGTGCATTGATCGCCTCAGGACTTACCCTGACTTCTTTTCCCCTCACAGTAACTACCAACTCATCAGCAAAGTCCGCCTCCAAATCATTAGCATAAAACTCGCAGACGACTTCATGGTTGGCTGGCCTGGGATCCTCTGCAAAACGTATCCAGCCACTCGTGACCAATCTCCCCTGGAACTCAGGCCATCGGCTCTCCAGGTCAGTCAGGAGGATGCCTCGTTCCCGAATCATGCCTAAGGTTAATTGCTTGTCATAACGCTAAGAGCATCTAAGGGAAGAGAAGGTTGTGGCATCATAGTAGTCCTCTGCGGCCGCTTGCGCACCGGGCATTTGAACATTTTCCACAGGCGTCGAGTCCATTTTTGAAGTGTAAAGCACCTACAAAGAGATGAATCATGTCAAACAATTATATGGGCACTCAAAGCAATGCATTTAGGGATTGTTACGCCAAAGAAACAATGTAAAAATTATTTGGAACCAAGCTGTGCAAGCTCACTGGTTTGCTGCCTGGGCGAGTATGAACTGCGATCGCAGAAAATGGTCCGCGATTACGGAGAGAAAAGGCTGTGAAGCCCTACGATCATAGCCCAGTTCACGCGATCGCGTTGAACAAGTGGCCGCTGCCCAGGTGCTTAAGCTACGCGATCGTAGACGGATTACTGCGATTGCGATGAAGAAAATAGAAGCCCAGCAAATTTAGACCTACGCGATCGCAGAAATAGGCATCGCGATCGCAGAGGTCGTCTTCATCGACCAGTGATGATTTCATTCAGGCATACTAACAAACACAAAGTGGGTCTCATTTTGTTTTTACAGATTCAAGTGCCCACTCTATGGATTTCTCCCCTAATTTTACACAACTCTACACCTACACCCAACCAATCTAACAGCAAGCAAGCACACAAGAGGTAAATTTCCCATATTTCAACAGAGGAAGAACAATTTTGCAATCCCTAAAAATCCCACTTTGGGACTGCCTAGTTTATGAGTTCCACAAAATTTCGAAATAACAACTGAAGTATAGTGTTAGGAATCTACATAACTGGAGGGTGATGACCAAAGGATGCAACAAAGATGAAAACCAACCGGATTTATTTGGGTACAGTGAAGAGCTTTTGCCTTTTTGTTCTTGGTTTACAGTAAAGAGACTGAGTGTTTTAAATTTCACCAGGCGTTTTAACCCAGTCCATTTACCTGTTAACTGCGATCGCAGTCAGAGAGTCGCGATCGTGGTGTATTAATCACATTGAATCCTGCGATCGCGTATGCGTTCCTGCGATCGCGTAGATTAAGAAATTATTCTACCCTCCGCGATCGCGTACTGGTCTCCGCGATCGCGATTCATTAAATTTTTGCTGAGTTTCTTGCTGACATTTTGCGATCACATTTTTGCATTTAAATCACATCTGCGATCGCAAAATGTGTTGGGGGCGTCGCAGACTTGGGCAGAATGGTTGCCCAGCAAATTTTTTCTTTTTTTTGTCTTGCACTGGTTTTGACCCCCCGGTGCCCCCGACCTGCTCAAATCAACTCCGAAAAATGTGAAACTTGGCAGATTGGTTAGAAAAAAAAATATAAGAAGCTATTCTAAAAAACAAAATTTCAAAGAACAACCAAAAAATTTGAAAAACGATGGGTTGCCTCCCACCAAGCGCAGCATTTAACGTCGTGGCACGACGCAAATCAACTTTTACCTCGTTTATCGCCACTTTGACGATATGAACTGGGCGCCTAGATTGGAATCAAGCTTGTGACCACGGGTGGTGGGGGGGTGGTAGATAGATGACCGAGCCGAGCCTTAATTTTTTCATTTTGCACTTCTTGGCCCGTATGTGAGGAATGTCATTTTGCCTCCTTTGTTCTTCAAATTGCAAGATATATGGCACGAATTTTCCCTCCACGCAACACTCCATTGACTCAAGTAGTTCAACTTCCGTTTTACCAAGCGATTCCAATGTTGAAAAATGCTTGGAATGTGCCTTCAACCTCCCAACTTGCAAATTTTCCAGATTTTGACATCCTCATTATCCTCCGGAGTTGAGTCAAATTCAACCAAATTTTCAATCACTCCGGTGGACTCAAATTCCATATTTTTTTTGGCATCAAAAACACCCATGGAGTCGGTTGGCGGATGTTCAAGGCTTGATTCCTCAAAGTAGCACTCACTCTCCCCCTTGGAATTGAACTCTTCTTGATTTCCATCCACACTTTCTACTTGATAAGCATGATGAGTCTCCATCAATGCTTGCATTTGATCCTCCAAAGTGTGGATGTGTTCATCATTTTGAGCCACATTATTTTTCAATTCTTTAAGCGCAAGGTGGTGCTTTTCCTCATTTTCAAGAATGGCCTCCAACATGTGCATCATCCTCTCATATTGAGCATTTGAGAGTTATTCTTGGCTTTGTTCAATTGCCAAGGAGGAATTTTCATCTTCTTGGCTATCACTCACCTCCAA
>ML291004.1:33879-58716 GCA_005239495.1 Nicotiana undulata | reverse complement strand
GGGGGGGGGGGGGGGGGTTGTCGTTTAGGTCTTAATTTGGTAAGGGGTGATCTGGACCGTTGATTAGAATTAATCATCGGTTCAGATTAAATAGGTGCTTGGGCCGGGTAATATGGTGTATTGGGCTAGAGTCTGTTGGATCAATTAGGCTGGGTTAGGGGTACGGTCAATTTAGGCTAGAATTTAAATAAAAGGGCTAGTTGTTAAATACTTAATTAAATTAGATAAACAATTTATAATAATTGTAAAAAATGAAATTGATGCTTGGTAAATTAAATTAAAATGATTAATTAGTATTTAAAATATAAAATGAATAATTATTGGATGAAAAATGATATATAACATATGATTAGGCTATAATTTCAAAGTTATTGCAATTATAGCCAAAGAGTGCCAAAATTTGGCTAATTGTGAAATAATTTGGTCTTAATAGGACCAGAAATAATACAGTAAATCAATAAATATTTTTGAAATAATTTGTAATGCAAGTTTATAATTAATTATTAGAAATAAAATACTAGGTAAATCAATATAAATTAATAAAAATATGGGAATATTATAGAAAAATACCCATTGCTATGAAAGCCTGATTTTGAAGGTATATATGACAATTAAAAAAATAATTTGAGGAAAAATTGGGTATCAACAGCTGCCCCTCTTTACCCGGGAATGATGAAAGAGGTGTCGGGTAAAGATATGATGGCCAATTTTGACCGAGCAAAACGGTTTGAAGAGATTTGGGCCGCACCCTGGCTTCTGAGCTGCCTACATATCCCTAGTTTTATAGGAATCAGGGCGTATGTAGTTCCGGACCCATCCGCGAAGTGTACCGATGGAGTTATTATAAGAACGGACGCAACATATAGGGCTGGATGAGTGAACGGTTTGCGAGAGTGGTTAGGAGAACTGGAGCGGGACCGCTCCTGCTACGATAGCTGTCTTGCTGGGTTACCTGCGAATATAACAATACAAGCATATACGGTGCATAAATTTAAACATGATGCAAGTTCCCGTCGGACTATGGATGTTGTCTTCAGACGGTTAAGGATGACGTCCTCAAACCATGCTGTTATGGGCTATGAATTGTTTGATGAAGGATTCGCAAGCCATGAAATGATGTTCTCGGGCCATGAAGATGGTGCCTCCGAATGATGAAACCTTTGAATGATATGCAAAACTGAGAGAGATCCTCAAGCCATGACATGGTGTTATCGGGCCATGAAGATGGTGCCTCCGAACGATGACGCCTTTGGACAGGTCGGCGATATTTCAGCCCATGAAATGCAGTAATATGATGCGGACAAGACAAAGCTTAGTCTTGCGAATTGAAGGTCAGAGCTTAGCCCGAAAGAGAGTGAAGTAAATAGTGCTTGAGAGACAACGCTTAGTCTCGATGAAAAAGTAAATTGGAGGCAGAGCTTAGCCTCATGCAGGTAGGAAGGCAGAAAAGTAGCCTTATGCAGATGGAGGTAGAGCTTAACCTCATGCAGATGGAGACATAACTTAGTCTCGGAAGGCAGAAAGGTAGCCTTATGCAAAGGGAAGGCAGAAAAGTAGCCTTATGCAGATGGAGGTAGAGCTTAACCTCATGCGGATGGAGACAGAGCTTAGTCTCGGAAGGCAGAAAGGTAGCCTTATGCAAAGGGAAGGCAGAAAAGAAGCCTTATGCAAGTGGAGGTAGAGCTTAACCTCATGCAGATGGAGACAGAGCTTAGTCTCGGAAGGCAGAAAGGTAGCCTTATGCAAAGAGAAGGCAGAAAGGTAGCCTTATGCAAGATTAAATAAATGGCGGTAGAGATTCTTAGCTGGTAGTAGATTACGGTACCACAGAGCATTGTTTGTTTGTGCTGATAATAAATGTCGGCAAGTGCGACGGCTTTGAGAATCGTATCTTCGAACAATATTTGTACCTTGGGCGGATAGTATGTTTTGGGCTTTTGCAATCTTAGTGCATGCATCCAAAGAAAAATCGTGAGTTCTGTAAATGGGGAACGTTGGTTCGCATCCCCGCTGGCTTTGCTTGATTTGTACACTTGGTCTGATGATACTGTCGTATCATCGAGGTAGCGTTTGCTAAACAAAGCTGTTTTCAAGAGTAAGTATGCGTGATTTGTAAAGATATAGTATAAACGTATATTTTAAAATAGTTTAGATGAACCGACGACCTTGAAACGGTTCAAGACATTGCAACTTCTCCTGCCACGGAATTTTGAGGGTCATCCTCAAAATTATGCCCCAGTTTGAAGGGTTGACGCTTCTGACTGTTGCACACACGGCAATCGGCTGAACTTGCTTCGGAATTTTGAGGGTCCTCCTCAAAATTCTGCCCGTGTTTCCAATTGCGGAGGAAAATGATTTTTTATTGAATTATGATCGAACCCATAGGACTGCCTACGTATCCCCTCTTAAACGGGAATCATGTCAGGCTTAGTTCAATTTACATCACTGATAAAAGCATAAAGATTACACATAGTATCGTTTAACTACATCTGAATTGATTGGCTTTGGAAAGACTCCTCCGTCCATTTCTGCAAGTATAAGTGCTCTTCCTGTCAACACTCAGTGAACCATATACGGACCTTGCCAGTTGGGAGAGAATTTCCCTTTGGCTTCATCTTGATGTGGAAAGATCTTCTTTAACACCAGCTGGCCTGGTGCGAACTGTCTCGTCTTGACTCTTTTGTTGAAATCTCGGGTCATCCTATTCTGATAAAGTTTCCCCTGGCATACTGCATTCATTCTTTTTCCGTCTATGAGGGCCAGCTGCTCATAACGGCTCTTTACCCACTCTGCATCGCTGGGCTCGGCTTCTTGTATGATCCTTAAGGAGGGAATTTCTACTTCAGCAGGAATGGCAACTTCTGTACTATAAGCTAGCATGTAAGGGGTTGCCCCGATTTATGTGCGGATTGTGGTAAGGTATCCCAGTAAAGAAAATGATAACTTCTCATGCCACTGGTTGTGCTTTTCTATCATCTTTCTCAATATCTTCTTGATGTTCTTATTAGAAGATTCTACGGCTCCATTCATCTGAGGTCTGTATGTTGTGGAATTCTTGTGTTTGATCTTGAAAGTCTCGCACATAGCTTTCATTAGGTCACTGTTGAGATTGGAACCATTGTCGGTGATGATTGACTCTGGAACTCCGAATCGACAAACAATGCGGTCGCAGACAAAGTCTGCCACAACTTTCTTAGTCACTGCTTTTTAGGATGCTGCTTCGACCCATTTAGTGAAATAATCCATTGTTACCAAGATGAACCTGTGTTCATTGGAGGTGGCAGGCTTGATCGGTCTAATAACGTCCATGCCCCAGGCGGCGAACGACCACGGTGAACTTGTTGCATTGAGCTTATTTGGAGGTACCTTTATCATATCTGCATGTACCTGACATCGGTAGCATTTCCGGACATACTGAATGCAGTCTGTTTCCATGGTCATCCAGAAATAACCGGCCCTGAGTATTTTTTTGGCTAAGACAAAATCGTTCATATGTGGGCCGCATGTCCCAACATGTATCTCCTCAAGTAGCTTAGAGGCTTCCTTTGCATCGGCACATCTTAATAATCCCAAATCGGGAGTCCTTCTGTACAAGATTCCTCCTCTATGAAAGAAATTATTGGACAATCTCCGAAGCGTGCGTTTCTGAATGTGATTTGCAAGCTCAGGGTACTCTCCCTTTGACAAATACTCTTTGATATCGTGGAACCATGGTTTTCCGTCTGCTTCCTCTTCAGCATGGGTAGAGTAAGCTGGCTGGCTATGGATCTTCATTGGAATAGGATCAATGAAATTCTTATCTTGATGATGTATCATGGATGACAAAGTGGCCAATGCATTAGCAAACTCGTTCTGAATTCTTGGAACGTGCCAAAATTCTGTCTTCGTAAACCTCTTTCTCAATTCCTGCCCGTGGTGCAGATACAACAGTATCTTGGAATTCTTAGTAGCCCATTCCCCTTGTACTTGGTGTATAAGAAAGTCTGAGTCACCAATTACTAGTAGCTTTTGAACATTCATGTCAATGGCCATGTTGAGCCCTAAGATGCAGGCTTCATATTCCGCCATATTATTGGTGCAGGGGAACCTGAGTTTAGCAGATACCGGATAATGCTGACTAGTTTCCGATATTATGACAGATCCAATGCCGACTCCTTAAAAGTGCGCTGCTCCATCGAAAAACATTCTCCAACCATCATAGGATTCTGCAATGTCTTCTCCTATGAATGATACCTCTTCAACAGGAAAATACGTTTTCAGGGGTTCGTATTCTCCATCCACAGGGTTTTTTGCAAGATGGTCTGCCAATGCTTGTCCCTTGACCGCTTTTTGAGTCACATAGACAATGTCAAACTCACTCAGCAGGATTTGCCACTTGGCGAGCTTGCTAGTGGGCATGGGCTTCTGAAAGATGTATTTCAAGGGATCCATCCTGGATATGAGATATGTTGTGTAGGCACAGAAGTAATGCCTCAACTTTTGCTCTACCCAAGTCAAAGCACAGCAGGTACGTTCCAATAGGGAATACCGAGCCTCGTACGGAGTAAACTTCTTGCTCAGATAATAAATAGCCTGCTCTTTTTCCCCTGTTTCGTCGTGCTGCTCCAGAACGCAGCCGAAAGCTCCATCTAATAATGCGAGGTAGAGTAGTAAAGGTCTACCTGGCTCAGGTGGTACCAAGACTGGCGGTGTTGATAGGTACTCCTTAATTCTGTCAAAGGCCTTTTGACAATCATCGGTCCATTTGGTCGCGACATCCTTCTTCAGCATCTTGAAGATCGGCTCACCTATAACTGTAGACTGTGCTATGAACCGACTGATGTAGTTAAGGCTTCCCAGGAAACTCATCACATCTTTCTTGTTCCTTGGCGGTGGTAACTCTTGGATGGATTTGACCTTTGACGAATCCAATTATATCCCTCGACGGCTGACAATGAACCCGAGCAATTTTCCAGCAGGAACCTCGAATGCACACTTTGCGGGGTTTAGTTTCAGATTGTATTTCCGCTACCTATTGAAGAACTTCCTCAGATCTTCTATGTGGTCGGTATATTTCTTGGACTTGATAATAACATCGTCCACATATACCTCAATCTCCTTGTGTATCTTATCGTGGAAGATAGTGGTCATAGATCTCATATATGTGGCCCCAATGTTATTTAGGCCGAATGGCATCATATTGTAGTAGTAAACTCCCCACGACGTAATGAAAGCCATTTTCTCAGCATCTTCCTCGTCCATCCAGATATGATGGTAACCAGCGAAGCAATCCACGAATGACTGTAATTCATGCTTGGCGTAGTTGTCAATCAAGATGTGTATGTTTGGCAAAGGGAAATCGTCTTTCGGACTAGCCTGATTGAGATCCCAGTAGTCGACACAGACTCTGACCTTCCCGTCTTTTTTTGGCACCGGCACGATGTTAGATAACCATGTCTTATACTCCACTACCCTGAGGACCTTGGCGTTGATTTGCTTGGTAACCTCCTCATTGATTTTCAAACTCATGTCAGGCTTGAACTTTCTGAGCTTTTATTTTACCGGTGGGCACATTGGATTGGTTGGTAATTTATGAGAAACAATGGATGTACTCAGACCAGCCATGTCATCGTACGACAATGCAAATATGTCCTCATACTCCTTCAAAAATTCCGTGTATTCCCTCTTTTCTAATGGCGATAGATGGATGCTGAGGCGAGTTTCCTTGACATTTTCTGAATCTCCTAGGTTGATAATCTCGGTCTCGTCCACGTTGGACTTAGGTCTGTTCTCAAAATTCTCGACTTCTTTGAAAATTTCATCAGGTATATCATCTTCTTCTTCTTCTGAATCATGGTCCGTTTTGTTGCGTTGTCTCGTTGCATGTCACAGTCATCGGTTCATCAAGACAAGTAATAGTAATGCTGTATGGATAAAGTGATGAGAGAAAATGATAGTAATAAATATTGATTCATAATACGTAAAAGTGCTTTTGATAAATTGAATAAATATTTTTAGAACATTGAAGATCTTATTGCAGAAGTAAAAGTGCGAAAAAGGAAATCGTTTAGCAAATGAAAAGTAAACAATGCTTGTTCAGCCTTGCTACCCCGAGGCTCGTCAGGCCCTGGCCGTTCTAATAGTCCAATTCTTGAGAGATGCTCCTCTGCTCACGTCCTGGATGGAAGGGCCTTCCTCCTCCTCCTCCTCCTCAAATATTACACAACAATCCATGTCGTCGTCTTCCAGAAATAAGTTCTTCAGCATTGCCAGCGCTTCTTCTTCCTCTGACCCCCATATAGCATCGTCCTGCTGAAAGGTCTGCTCCAGATGTGGTATTGGCTGCTCCAATGGGTAATTGGGACCGCGCCATGGTGGATACCAGTTCTTGAACTCTTCCCAAGTATATTTGTACCCTAGACCGAAGGTAGTGCCATATCGCTTGAGCTGTATCTATTTGGAGATTCCTTGGAGGTTCTTGCCGAGCCCTTTACCTGGCTCGTGCCCTCTCAAGTTCATCATGCTTTCTATTTTACTATCCCACCATTTGTCTTTGTCTATGGAATTGACCCGTTCAATGTGGTGGTAAGTTTCTCCACCAAGCTTCCTTCTACCTTCCACCACCGGAATGGTCTTGCGACTGTAAATAGGATTGCTTCCATCGCCATGGATGATTACTTCCTGGTGGTTCCATTCAAATTTCACTGCCTGATGTAGCATTGATGCCACAGCCCAACGACATGTATCCATGGCCGTCCTAGTAGCATGTTGTAGGACGCCAATATGTCTATCACCTGAAAATCGACTTTGAACCATGTAGGTCCCATTTGCAAACAGAGACTGATCTCGCCGATTGTGGACCTATGCGAACCATCGAAAGCCTTCACATTCATCCACCCCTCTCTTATCTTGTACAACCCTTTGCCCAATTTCTTGAGCGTTGTCAACAGACTGATATTGAGACTGGATCCCCCGTCGATCAGAATCTTGGTGATGAAGTAGTCTTCATATTTCACAGTGATGTGCATGGCTTTGTTATGACCCAACCCCTCGGGTGGCAGCTCGTACTCGTGAAAGGTGATCTTATGGCTCTCCAGAACTTGGCCTACCATATTGGCCATTTCCCCGATGGTGATATTGTTTGGCACATACGCTTCGTTCAACACTTTCATCAAAGCATTTCTGTGTGCCTCTGAATTTTGCAGCAATGAACGAATATATATCTGAGCTGAGGTCTTGTTCAACTAGTCAATGACAGAGTACTCTTTGGCCTGCACCTTCCTCCAAAGGTCATCTGGTCCTGTCTCAATAATGGGTGGCCTGTTAGAAGCCTGTTTGCTTGATTCTGCCAAATGTTCTGGTGTATAGACCCTGCCGGTCCTTGTCATACCCTGTGCCGCAGTACCTTTCCTTTCCTTCTTTCCTCTGCTACATAATCCCATGGTACATCATTAGTATAGAAGGGTTGCGTGGTTGATATCCCCACTGTGATTGGTGCAACTATCATTACTTCGAAAGGAACATGTGCCTTAGCAGGTGGCATGACTGCAACCTCAAATGATGCGGGTGCTTTTGCAGGTGGCATAACTTTGACCTCAAACGGTGCAGGTGGCTTTGTAGGTGGTGATGCTTCAAACTCAAAAGGCACTGATGCAGCTATCTCAGCATCTCCAGATGGCTGGATTTGGACTATGATAGGATTAAGAATAACTGATGGCTTCTTTGGGTCATCACCTCCTATGATCAACCCAATCGACCCCTCTGGGTCCTAATCTTCTTCTACTTCGGTCATGTGGATGCCTCCACCCTTATGATCTGGGAGTGGATCGCTGCGGACGTTGGAAGTGGATTCCTTTGCTACAATGATCTTGTTGTCGACCAGAGACTGTATCTTATCCTTCAAGGAGCGACATTCATCGATTGTGTTTCCCTTCATGCCAGAGTGGTATGCATATGAATTATTTGGATTAACCAATTGGGAAGGATTCTCAAGGGTTACAGCAGGGATGGGGTTGACATAACCAGCAACCTTCAGTTTCTCATACAACTTGTCGATAGGCTCAACAATAACGGTGTATTGTTTAGGAGGTCTGCGGTCAAAGTTGGGTTGAGGTCTAGGAAACTTTTGGCGAGCAGGGGGTGACTGATAGTGGGATGGTTGAGAGTTATAGGTATGGTAAACAAGAGTGGGCTGTGAATATCTGGGTGAAGTACGTTGATAGGTAGGTGGTGGGGACGACTGATATGTTGGTGGTGGTGTTTGGTATGAGGGTGAGGGTTCTTGGTAAGTTTGTTGAGGTGTTGGCTGATATGTAAGTGGAGGTGTTTGGTAGGTTTTGTATTTTAGTGGGGATTTGGTTCTCTGTGCAACCATCACGGATCCCACATCTCTCTTCTTGGACACACCACCAGATTGTAGGGCCTTATTTGTATCTTGTAAGGCTTCAAAGTTGGTGACCATACCCCTTTTGATTCCTTTCTCAATTCTCTCACCCAATTTGATAATATCAAAGAATTTATGATTCTCGATCACCATCAACCACTCATAGTATTGTGGATCTTGAGCTCGGACAAAGAACTTATTCATTTGTTCTTCGTCTAAGGCGGGCCTGGCCTTAGAAGCTTCAGATCTCCAGCGAGTAGCATACTCACGAAAGGTTTCAATAGGCTTCTTCTTCAGATTCTGAATGTAGAACACATCTGGTGCGTTCTCTGTATTAAACCTGAACCGGTCCATGAAGTCGGACGACATGCCTACCTAATTTGACCATTTCCCGTGGTCTTGGCTGATGTACCAAGACAGAGCATCTCCTGTTAAGCTCCTCATGAACAGCTTCATGAGGGTAGAGGGCCCCTGGATCTTGTGAGGTATGATGATGATGCCAGAGTGTACGAACCAACCTTCGGGGAGGGGAATAAATAAAGAAAGAAAACAAAACAAAAACAAAAGGTAGCCGAGTCAGTGAGGGTTATGAAAAAGTATTGCGATATTTAAACACATAGTGCGAGAATATAAAAGGTGTCCTAATTTGGGAACCTCGTTGTGCCCGAGGTAGGCCTAGCGACAAATAAATTTAGAGAACTTAAATGCTAAAATGCCTCATTTCATTAATGTAGAAATAGACGAATCCAAAACGACACTAAAATAATAAATAAGAAATAGAGTCACTAATGGCCATTGGACTTATTACATTGATAAAGCGAGAAAAAAGAAATCCTACTTGGCCCCAGAAGGACCTTCCCCCGATTCGACATCCTTGATTCCCTCGAACAGGTTCCCAAGCTCGTGAAATCCTAGCAGTAGATATGCTCTGGCCAGATGTCCACCTTTGTTCCCCTCAGCCTTTTGACAGTCTTCAACCCTCTTGATGATCTTACCCTCCAACTCGACTATTCCTCGCTCCAAATATTCCAGCTTTCTGTTGGAATGGACGGCCATGTCTTTCCATTCTTCAATCAACCTTTTGTTGGTTTCGTGTATCTCACGATGCTCATTTTCGCATTCACGGATCCTCTTGCGCAGTTGATTATACTTGACTTGAGCTCCAGCCTTTTCATCTATGATCCTGTGGCCTCGGATGAACCCTGGCCTACCTAGACCATCCCAGTTGTCTTCTAACCATCCTGAGTAGAAAGGTGTACAAACTGCATGATATCTGTCTAGTTCGATCGTGTCCTTTTCCATTATGATCTTACAGTGCCACATGTGTTGGGCTTGGAACTTGTGAGGAGTATCATCATCCGGAAAGTCGTCTCGGAAATGGCTCATCTTGTCGACCCTTGGTATAATTTGTTTTCTTCCTGCTTGTCTCATAACCCCGAGAGGGACGTAAGGATATGTTCCTCTCAAACCAATCCGTACAAGAATGGTGCATCCCTAGATCGGACAATGAATTCATCTGTTGGGAACCACTCGGACATCCACTGTACTTGATCCTCAGTCGGATTATCGAAGAACTCTACCCATTCTTTGGCAGTCTCAGGCAGAGCAAACCTGTCAAGAATATACGTCATTCGCTTTGGATGATGGAAAGCGATGTGGTCATTCCATGCCCTTCACTGAAATTCTTGTCGGTACTAGCCCTTTTGGAGATGTTCTAGGAAGTAGAGTTGGAGTAATAGGTTCCAGCCTTCGAAGTGCTTAGTTCCTCTTTGACATTGTTCAAAGGCTCGATAGATGTCTGAGATGGTCATAGGAACGATGTTGAAACACTGCCCACCAATTCCCTCCATCAGGGTCTTGGTTACCATGGCTAGCCTAGTGTGGATCCTCGCTTTCTTTGTCGGAAACACGATCAACCCCAGGAAGCAAACAATGAAGACAAACACCCTACGGTGAATGTGCCCCAAAGATGTTATGGCAAATTCGTCATGGTAGGTACGATATGACTTGCTGTGACCGTACCTTTCATATAAATACTCAAAAGGGATGTACGATTCCTTCAGACACTCTAACTCTGCGTTCTTCTTTAAACCCATAATTTTCAAGAAACCTTTGCCTGTGCAGTTTTCAGGAATTAACAACCCAGGAGTTTCCCAAACTAATCCTGCCAGTCCCCCTATTGCTTCTAGCAATGGTGTCATTTCCATATCCCCAAAATGAAAGACAACTCTTTCACTATCCCAGAACAAAGTGGCAGCCTCTATCACATGTTGTTGGGTTGAATGTCTAGGAGAGACGGTAGGTTACCCAAGTATTTCTTGACGAGTGTCTTATCACTAGAATGAAGGTCCTCCCACCAGTTCAGAAGCTTTGGGTGAATGTTGCTAACCATGCCGAATCTAGGGACTTCGTGCCTCATATTTCTGCAAGGTAAACATGATTAGGCCCTTACCCACGCCAGACTCGACTATTTAACATCTAAGATTAGCTTACAAGTATTTAGTTCTCCAAATAAATGCACAGAATGTGATTATGTCCATTGGGATTGTGAAAACCCGGTGGACTTTGGACAAGGCTGTCTTAAAGGCCATTGTGTGGACAACACATTAGCCTAACTAGGTTTGACCATGATGCATGCAACAACATAATGGAGTAAGGTTTCTATGGGGTATTAGACTAGTACCCTTGAGTGGACAACTCAACGGGGAAAGGCACGGAACCGTCGACTAGTTTTACCGCAAATAAGCCTTTCCAAATTTAGGGGTGATAAAATAGGAAGGGCGCAACCACTCATCAAGCGTTGCTATAGGATTTGTTTTGGAACGAGTGCAGTATGATGTTGAGCATGATTTATGCAATAAATAATCAGTAAAAACATGTAGTCATGTATTTTCACGTTGTGAAAGCAGTAAATACAACATTTATAATTTAAAAGTGATTACAAAGGGAAGAAACAAGAAAACATGTCATTTTTTCTTTTTGAGGAAAATTAAATGCTTGAAGGAAATAAATAATTAATTGCACATAAGGGGAATGGGAAGAGGTACAAATTCACAAAGTAGTTTGAACTGGTAAAAGCCTAAAAACCCCCAGCAGAGTCGTCATGCTGTCGCGCCCCCTTTTTCCAACTCCTTTCGATCGGTCAGGGTTTTTGACATTATTGGGACAACTCGTTTCCTTTTGGGAAAGAGGTATACAAGGATTATAAGAGTCTCCACCAAACGAGTTAAGGTGCGTTAGGGCACCTATTTGGGGTCATTTACAAAACAAGATTAGTCAACTAGAGATAGGGTAAAGGCTTGAAATTACTCTAAGGGGAAGGTGTTAGGCACCCCTCAAAGTCCACAACTGTGGTTCCCGTCCAAACAACTTTGTGAATTTGAGAAAGTAGCAAATAGGCAATTAATGTTTAAAACAAGTAAAGGGGTTTTGAAATATTCGCAGTCTAAGCACACATGTGTTACTAAAGTTTTGGAAAATACTTAATGTCTAAATAATGTTTTGAAATAGTTATAATCTAAACATGCATATAAAGGGCTAGGGGAGAATCCTAGGCTGTTTGTCATATGGATCACATCAGTACAATACCCAGTAATCACTCCTCAAAGAGGGGCTACACGTGGTATTAGCGCACCGGTCATCATATCCATATCTACCCTTCTCACCCCGTAAAGGTAATTAAAGTGAGTGTTGGTCAGCGACCTCTATTGCGTGCTATTACCCGTCCCTTCCTAATAGCCTTGAAGGACTTTTAGGACCTCTACATAAAGGGAAGTTCTAGGCAGACCCTCAGGTTTAAAGGGAAAAGTCTAAGGCGACAGACAAAAACATATAGGACTGCAATTAAGGGGAACACAAAAAAGCAGATAAAAGGCTCAAGTTTACCTCCACAAGTAATACAAATAGACAGCATGATTCAAACACAATTAAGGGCAGTATTTAAATTCAGAATCCTAAGACATGGTGTCTAGGTGAGTCCAGGCTACAAACAGATATGCAAACTTGTTTTTTATAACTCAGAATGGCCCTAATCAGTTTGCCTACTGATTTTAAAACTTGTTGAGTATTAAGCAGCATATACAGAGAGGCAGATTTCCAGTTTTAAACAAGTTAATCACCTAAGTCTTTCCTAGGCGTGAGACAGTATACCAGTTACCCAGAATTATTTAGAGAAAGACGGTTTGGAATTACATTACCTAAACATGCTGTTCTAGGTGTTCAGAACTCAGAACTCAGAACTCAGGATTATTACCAGTTGATTGCGAGAATTGAGTGAATTGTTTTTATCAGTAATTAAACCAGGTGTGTTTAAGCGAGTATGAATGAATCCTAAAGACATGGTATCTAATGTACAGAGATGCAGAATGATGTATATGCAGAACCTGAGTAGGATTTTCTAGATGCACAAACATTACAGCATTTAAACATGATTTCAGAAGATGTAAAAAATGACATGTTCATTAGTGTTGTTTATCCTAAAACATGATTTCTAAGTGTTCATGGCAACAGAAAACACGATTATAGAAGATACCAATTATTAGCACATTTATTCTACACAGGATTTTCTGAGTGACATGACAGTAAATTGAATATGCTGAAACAATAGGCATAAGACCTAGGAAACATGATATCTAATGCATGATCTTGAACATATGAGTCCTAAACATGATTTCTATCGCGCAAATAGGGAATATAAACCTAATAGCATGATTTCTACCCTTTAACATCTATAGCATGCATAGTTACCCCTTTCCCTTTTCACTATCCATCCCCAAGAGTTGTTTACAATAATTATTACAGACCATTTGCATATATTACATAAATGAATAAAGAAAAGAAGAAGTTACACTATAGGGAGCCTACCGATAGTCCCAAAGTCTCCAAAATTTCTCAATGCCATTAGTGTTTACAACCTTTCATATAATCCATGTGTGTCAGAGTTTCCTAAGGACCTCAATGGATCCCGGGCAGTGCTCACACCCAAATTTTCATAACCATACTGAGTAAGTGCAGTGCGGAAGGGCCAACTCTAATGCATCAGAGTTCAGAGGGATCTCATAGGGATCCCAAAGCAATCACACATTAGAGGGGCAAAACCTAGATTTCTAAGAGTAGAGTGAGAGTGCTTGACATAGTTTTGAAAAGGTTAAGTTGGAAATTTTTTTTGGAAACAACTTGTTTGAAATAAATTTGCAGAACAGTAAGAGAGTAACATAGGGAAAACAGTTTTGAAAGGGAAAGTCAAGAGAGCAATCAGGATAACCACTCAGCACAAACATCACACATAGTACATGGAAACATTTAACAATCACAAACAGGGAAGAAGGGGTTGGGGACAAATAGATGGCTCATGAGAGTGAATACACAATAGGCAGAATTGCATATAAGTGAGAATTAGAGAAAGTCCTAGGGGGGGTATTGCAGACTTGTACAGAACCTAAGTAACCACAGAAACTGTTTCACCACAAAGATGTTCATGCCAAGAACCAACAGAATCATGTTGAGGGATATTAAAGGGGGTAACTTGCTGAGTTTAAGGGAGGGGATACAATTTAAAAACCATACCAGTGAAGTAATACGTAGACATGCTAGTTGCAAGGTAAACAACAATACCACAAGTAAGAGCACAATAGAAATGAGATGAACTGAAATACCAAAAGAAACATGTTGTTTTAGGCTTTAAACTAAATTGAGGACATACTAGTTAAAGGAGAATAAGCACAGAGTGACGAGTTAGAGTGTGTTATACTCAGTCTTGGCTTGCAGCCGACTGAGAATAGTAAATAACCAACAAGAAGAGCAAGAAGAGTATGCATGTGTGTAAGAGAGACTTTAGAACAGTGTTTTGTTTGTGTGTTATGCTAATGAGAGAGTAGAGTATATATAGTTTTGAAAATAGGCAGAGAATATGGTAACAAGTACTAGTTTAGCGAAAAACTAGAATTAGAATCAATTAATATAAGTATTCCCTTTAATTAGGGAGTCCTGGTTCAAACAGATACAATAGGGATAAACAAGGAAAGAAAATCAGTTGAGCAATTGATTTTACCATATAAGGGGTAGTAAAAGTATAGAACATAGGATTGAGTCTAAATACAGAATATACCAATTAAGGAAAGTATATAAGAATTAGTTTGACAGCAGGTTTATTCACAAAATATAAGGCAGGACAAGCTTAATTATGGAAATCAGTAAGAGAGTCCTCGAATGAGGTTCTAATCACAAGGAACCAATATCAATCAAGGAAGATATCATACAAGTAAAGAAATACTCAAAATCAGGCAATCAGTATCACTCAAAGGAGGATATCACATATTTAAGGAAAATACACAAAAATCAGTAAAGAGTATTGTGTAAAAAAAATCAATAAAACAACTAATCATACCTATTAAACGATAAAACAGTACTGGAATAACATATATTAAGCAAGAATCAGAAAACCCTAATCACGAAATTAGGGATTCATATCAGTTAGACAAGCATGGTTTAGGCATAAGTGACAGAGAATCAGAAGCCTAACAGTGATTATAGAGCAAGAAATCACAGGAACACATAGAAATATACATGAAAGTAGTAGCCATGCTTAGAACAGGTAAACAATATTGCGAAATAGACTCAGACTCACAGATTGAACCCAGAAGATTAGGGGTTTTTATCAAAAAATGACTTAAATAGAATAAAAAAGGCTCAAATAACGTTTAAACATGATAAAATCATAAAATAATGCTGAGAAATTAGAAGGAAACTATTTTGTAAAAGATTTGAAATCCTAGTTTTCGAAGTGAAGAAATCGTTTTAGAAAAAGGAAGATCTTTGAAGAAAACATGTAAAAACCCTCATAATACACACAGATCTGTTACAGATCTAAAGAAATCGGAGGGTTCAGAGTTAGGGTTTCCAAAGAGAACCCAGAAAGGAAGAAGAAAACTCCAAAATATTACCGGTTTTAACCGGAAAGTAGTAGATCTTAATCGAATGGCCATAGATGGCCGAAAAAATGACATGAGATTGGAGAGGTGAGTTGAACCGCCTCTGGTTCACTTGAGAGCCTCAAAACGATGACACACGTTCAGGGGGGAGCCATAAGGCTGGTAGGAGGTGAGACCAACATGGATTCCGGCAAGGAGATGGCCGGAGAAGGGCCATGTTCATTGGGGTGAGTTGAAGGGACGAGAGAGAGTTGAGAGACGACTGAGTGAATGAGAGGGGGAGAATGATACCGGGGGGGGGGGGGGGGGGAGGGGTAGTCGTTTAAGTCTTAATTTGCTAAGGGGTGATCTGGACCGTTGATTATAATTAATCAACGGTTCAGATTAAATAGGTGCTTGGGCCGGGTAATATGGTGTATTGGGCTTGGGTCTATTGGATCAATTAGATTGGGTTAGGGGTCCGGTCAATTTAGGCTAGAATTTAAATAAAAAGGGCTAGTTGTTAAATACTTAATTAAATTAGATAAACAATTTATAAAAATAGCTAATAATTATAAAAAAATGAAATTGATGTTTGGTAAATTAAATTAAAATGATTAATTAGTATTTAAAATATAAAATGACTAATTATTGGATGAAAAATGGTACAAAACATATGATTAGGCTATAATTGCTAAGTTATTGCAATTATAGCCAAAGAGTGCCATTTGGCTAATTGTGAAATAACTTGGTCTTAATATGACCATAAATAATACATTAAATTAAGAAATAGATTAATAAAAATATGGGAAAATTATAGAAAAATACCCATTGCTATGGAAGCCTGATTTTGAAGGTATATATGCAAATTAAAAAAATAATTTGAGGAAAAATTGGGTATCAACACCTATGGGGACAATTCCCTCTTACAAGGTTAGAAATGAGACTCACCTCATGTCAAGTCTACCTTCCGGATCAAGAACGCGCCCGAAACTCCAAATTCGTCTCCCAAGGACTCGAAACTAATCAAATATTGCATAAATAAATCAATCTATACTCAAAACTATGAAATTCCTCTACTTAAATGATTGTTTCAACCTAAATTGAAAAATTCCAAAATACACCCCCAAGCCCACATGCTCGAGATTCCGAAAATTTTCATAGGAAACACTCACCCACAGCCTAAGGATCGACATTATATAGTTTTCGTATGATTTCATAACTAATTCTCTGGTAATTCTTTCATTTTCGTAAAAACCCAGGTTTTCACTCTAACCCATGATTTCTACTAATTAAGATGTTAATCTACCTAAGAATTCAAGTATTAAACTAAGTTTAGGGTAGGAATTACTTACCTTACAGTAGCTAGGTCGTTTGTCTCTCTTGCATGCTCTAAAATCGCCCAAGGATGAAGTGAAATGATCAAAAATGGTGAATTCCCGTATTTTAAAACAACCTCACTGCCTACAGGTTTTTTGCACCTGCGGCTCGAGGACTGCACATGCGGTCTCNGGGGGGGGGGGGGGGGGGGAGGGCTGGCATCGCACCTGCGGCTCCATTCTGCGAAAAGGAATCCGCACCTACGAAAATAGGCAACCCCACCTGTGGGTCGCACCTGCGAGGATGGGACCACAAAAGCGGTCTCGCACCTGCGGCTAGGCCTCCGCAGGTGCGATCGCACCAGATCTGGTGCACTAGTAGTCATTTGTTGCTATTGTTTGCCTCGCTCGATGTCCGAACGGTATCTGGGCCCACCCGAGACCCCGTCCAATTATACCAACAAGTCCTAAATCATAATACGGACTAGCTCGAGCCTTCATAATGTCCGAAACAACGCTAAATCTAAAAATCACACCCCAAAACCTATTGGATCAAGTTTAAGAACTTCAAGTTCTAGAATTTGCTAACAATGCGCCGAACCTACCTATACTACTCGGAATGACACCAAAAGTTTGTGAGAAAGTCATAAATGACATAACGGAACTATTCCCGATCTCGGAATTCCGTTTGGATCTCGATAACACAAAAACATGTTCCAAACCTCAATTTAAACTTAAGGAAACTCTAATTTCACTATTTGGTGCCGAAACGCTCCCGGGTTATCCAAAACCCGTTCCGAGCATACACCCAAGTCCGAAATCATCATACGAACCTACCGGAACCTTCGAATCTCGATTTCGAGGCCATTTACTAAAAATATTGACCAAAGTCAAACTTGGCCTTTAAGGCCAACCTTAAGGAACCAAGTGTTCCTATACCACTCCAAATTTTTCCAAATCCCGAACCACCCATCCCCACAAGTCATAATTCAGAAAAAGAAACTACGGGAAGTCTCATTTAGGGGCACGAGGTCCTAGAACGCAAAACGACCGGTCGGGTCATTACATTTTCTTCCAATTTTCACTTTGGCTTGGACGATTATGGAGAGCTTCAAGGGGAGAGTTTCTTCAAGGATCACAAGCTAAGTTATTCCAACTCATTTCAAGTTAAATACATGGTTTAGGTTCGTATTTAAGTGTGGGAATTTGTGGAAATCATGGGATTTGGAAGAAAACCTAAAATTTGTATTTTTTTGGACTTTACCCACAAATTTGAGCATGAAAATTAGAGTAAATTATAAATTTGAGTTAGTAAAGCTATGGGTAGATTTTATCTTCGAGAAATTTTGAAATCCGGGCCCGAGGGCAATTTTGTCAATTCTTCGAGCGGAGTTAGGAATTTATATAATTTAAATGGTTATGCGTATTAGAGTATATTTTCATTGGTTTGCCGTTATTTGGCTAGCTTTGGAGCGTTGTGCAATTGAGTTGAGTCGTCGGAAGGGTGTGGAAGCCGATTTATGGAATTTTGGAGCGAGGTAAGTCTCCTTTCTAACTTTGTGAGGGGGGATCGTCGCATAGGTGAACTAAGTAAATATGTGTTACTATTTGTGGGGGCTACGTACACACAAAGTGACGGGAGTCCTTGTGTAGCTACTATTATGCTTGTCCGGGTAGTCTAGGACCCAAAAACATGTTTTATTTGCCATATTTGTAAGCTTATTGAAGAAATTTAAGATGATTAGATCATTACCGGATTTGATAAATGAATTTCTAGAAAAGACTTAAATACAATTTTTTGTAACTATTAAAAGAGAACTTTGTCATTTATTGGTAATTACTTTTCCCGATATAGTGGGGGTGGATTGTTTGGATGTGTATGCGTATGTGTGACCGCTTCACAATATATATTCTGTGAGCGGAGTGATTCTTTCCACTACTCTCATGGGAGCGATCCGTACGCCACGGCGGTTAATAAATGCATCGATGGTTCGAGCCGTTCGACCCTTCGGCAGTGCCCATTTTATTATTGTTGGTTCGGGCCGTTCGACCCTCGGTATTTCCTGCGCATGATATATACAATATACCATCTGTGAATTAGACTGTTAAATTGCCTTGAAAAATGAAAGCTGCTAAATGAAATGACGGAAAACTAAGAATCTATAAATTTACGGAAATAATTATTCTTTCCTGTCATTATTTTTGATTTGATGTTAATACCCATGTTGCTATCATTCATTGATTATATAGTATTGACCTCTAGAAAGTGTCAAAGTTGACCTCTCATCACTACCTCTCTGAGGTTAGGAGGGATACTTACTGAGTACACGTTGTTTTCGTACTCATGCTACACTTGCTGTGCATTTTTATTGCACAGGTACATTCATAGATAGTGGCCCTGCTTGACGCAGTGATGTGGCTGACTTGGAGACTTAGACGAGCTGCACCATCCGGGGTCGACTCACAGTCGACGGAGTCTCCCTCAGATAATATTGTATTTATTTTCGTTTTAAATTCCTTATCCAATTTGTATTTCTGACAAGCATTGTAGTATCTGTATAATTCTTAGAAAATTTGCTCATGCACTTGTGACACCGGGTTCTGGGATGTATTTCATTAAAAATGGATTATTAAACTATCGTATTTTTCTTAACGAATTTTTATTCAATTATTATGTAATGAAGTGAAAAGTAATGATCAAAATATTATAATAAAGGGTTCATTAATTATTAACTGTTGGCTTGCCTGACCGTGGGGTCCGACGCCATCACAACCTTTATGGATTTTAGGTCGTGACATCTTCAGTGTTGTTAGTGGGCAAATGTTGAGACCGGGTCCCCCGTCAATCAGAACTCTTGAAATAAATTTGTCTTCACATTGCAATGTGATGTGCAGTGCCCTGTTGTGATGCAAACCTTCAGGTGGAAGCTCGTCCTCGTGAAAGGTGATTTTGTGGCTTTCCAGCACCTGTCGTACCATATTGGCCATTTCTCTACCAGTGATGTTATTGGGCACATATGCTTCACTCAACACCTTTAATAGAGCATTCCTGTGTGCCTCTATATTTTGTAGCAGAGACAGGATAGATATCTGGGCAGGAGTCTTGTTCAAATGATCAACAATAGAATACTCCCTTGCTTGTACCTTTCTCCAAAGGTCATCCGGACCGGTTTCAATAATGGGTGGTTTGTTGGAGGCCTGCTTACTGGACTCTCCCAAATGCTCTGGTGTTAAACTCTTCCCGTTCTAGTCATTCCTTGTGCAACGCCGGATTCTTCCATTTGGCCTTTCCTTTTCTTCTAGATTCGACCACATAATCCCAGGGTACAACCTTGGCGCTGAAGGGCGGTGTGGTTGACACTGTCACTGTGAAAGGCGTGGTTACTTCCACCTCAAATAGAACAGGTGCAGCTGCAGGTGGTGCTACCTCAACTTCAAATGGAACCGATGCGGTTACCTCAACCTCAACTGGCGGTTGTATCTGTATTATAATAGGATTGAGTGTGACTGTGGGTTTCTCAGGATCGTCACCCTCTTTGATAAGTCCAATTGATCCCTCGGGATCCCATTCTTCATCCGTTTTTGTCACATTGATCCCTTCGCCCCTATGATCTGGAAGAGGGTTATTGCGGACGTTAGGTGTAGCTTTCTTCGCCTGGATTACCTTATTATCAATCAAGGTCTGGATCTTATCCTTCAATGTCCGACACTCGTCAATGGCGTGCCCTTTCATACCGGAATGATATGCACATGTTTTGTTTGGATTGTCCCATTGGGATGAGTTCTCCATGGCCACAACAGAAGTAAGGGTGATGTAACCAGCAACCTTCAACCTTTCATACAATTGGTCAATGGGTTCAGCAATGGCGGTGTATTGTTTGGGTGGTTTATGGTCAAAGTTAGGCCGGGGTCTTAGGTAGTTTGGACAAGTTGGAGGTGGCTGAAAGTAAGAGGGTTGGGAATTATATGTATGGTAAGTAGTGGCTGGTTGGGAATATCTGGCAGGTGATGGTTGATATGTGGGTGGAGGTGTTTGGTATGCGAGTGGAGAGGTCTGATATACAAATGGAGTTTTGGGTCCTTGGGAAACCATTACTGTTCGCACGTCTTTCTTTTTTGATATACCTCCTGATTGCAATGCTTTATTCGTGGCCTGCAGTTCCTCGAAATTTATCACCATACCGCTTTTAGTGCCCTCTTCAATCCTTTCTCCGAGTTTGATGATATCAGAGAACTTATGATTTTCAATAACCATTAATCTTTCATAGTACTGTGGATCCTGTGTCTTGACAAAGAACTTGTTCATATGTTCCTCGTCCAATGTCAGTCTGACCTTGGCTGCTTCTGACCTCCAACAAGTATCATACTCGCAGAAGGTCTGAGTTAGCTTCTTCTTTAAATTTTGGATATAGAAGACATCCGATGCATTTTCTGTATTAAACCTGAACCTATCCATGAAGTCTGACGCCATTCTCACCCAATTGGCCCACTTCTTAGGATCCTAGCTTATGTACCAAGATAAAGCATCTCCGGTAAGACTCCTCATGAAGAGCTTCATTCGTATTCTTTCATCTTTTTCGGTAACCCTGGGATCACCTGTTCCGTCAAACATTTCGTACTTGGGAGGTTTGTAACCCTCCGGCAGTTCCACATCTGGTTGTATGCATAGATCTTCATAGTTCTGACATTCTATCCCTTTACCTTCTTCGACGCCCTGAACCCGACTTGTCAACTTCTTGAGCTTCTCAACCATGTTCTTAATGAGCAGGTCCCTATCAGCGGATTCTCGTGTATAGGATATGGGTTTAGTGGAGTGAGGTAGAGTTTCCAAGTATATGGGGTTGTTTTGGTGATCGGGAGTTTGGTTATAATGATGATCATTGGTGGAGTTTTGGGGTTTGGGAACAATTTGTGGGGTATTTTTGGGAGTATGGTAGGTGTTTTGCTGATATTGTGGAGGGATAGTTTGATTATGCGGTGGGGTGGTATAATGGTAAGGTGCAGGGGGATTTTGTGGGCGTTTGTTAGGTGTGTTTTGAGGTGGTACGGGTTCTGGGTGTTTGAGTGGTTAACGTCTTGGATATTGATTGTGAGGGGGAGGTTTGCTAAGCTTCGGACCTGCTCAAGCTCACCCTGAAGTTCTAGTATTTTCTGCTCAAGCTGTGAAACCGCATCATTTGGGGCCTGAGTACCTCGACCATCGAAAGCTTCCGCATGTTCAACATGTGCATTGTTGTCTTTTCTGGTGCCATTCAGATCTTCCATTTTTGCTTTTCCTTTTGGTGGACTAGGAGGAGGAGAAGGTGGAGGGCCCTTGGATCTTGTGTGATAAGCTGATTATGCCAGTATGCGCGAACCAACCTTTGGGGAATAAGAATAATCAAAAGAAAGAATAAGAAAAAACAAAAAGTAGCCCAGTCAGTAAGAATTCTAAAAATATATTTTCAGTATTTAAACACATTGAAAAATTGTAAATTCGCATCCTAATTTGGGAGCCTCGTTGTGTCCGAGGCAGGCCTAGCGACAGGTTGTTTTGGAGAACTTAAATGCCAATGAATGCCTCATTTCATTAATGTGAAAATAGATGAATCCAAAACGACACTAAGATAATAAAAGATAAGTCAATACTGGCACTTGGCCTTATCACATTTAGAAAAGCAAATAAATCTAATCTACTTGGTCCCAGAAGAATCTTCCCCAGGCTTGATCTTTGTAACTTCATCGACCAGGTTCCCCAGTTCGCAGGCCCAGCAACAGGTAGACTCTTGCTAGATGTCCTCTCTCGCTTCCTTCATCATTCTGGAAGTCGGAAACCCTCTTTCTTGTCTTTTCTTCCAATTCCATCAAACCCTGCTCCAGATATTCTACCCTTTCATTGGAGGTGATATCTATCTCCCTCCATTCATTGATCAGTCTCATGTTTGTCTCGTGTATCTACTGATGTTCGGCTTCAGAGTCATTAACCCTCTTGCGCAATTTGTTGTATTTTACTTGGGTCTCAGCATCTTCATGTATGACCCTGTTTCCCCGACCAATTCCTGGCTCCACTATCCCAGCTAGGCTATCCTCTAACCATGCCGGGTAGAAAGGTGCATGTCCCGCATGATACCTGTCCGGATCGATGGTGTCCTTCTTCACAATGATCTTTGAGTACCATATATGCTAAGCTTGGCACCTGTATGGGATGTCGTCATCTTGAAAATCCACTCGGAAATGACTCATCTTCGTGACCCTCGGTACGACCTGCTTTCTGCCTGCTTGTCTTATAACCCTGATGGGAACATAGGTGTATATCCCCCTTAAACCGATCAACACCAAGTGAGGAGCGTCCCTAGACCTGATGTTGAACTCGTCAGCAGGGAACCATTCAAACATCCACTGGATCTAATCCTCAGTCAAATTGTCGAAGAACTCCACCCATTCCTTAGCACTTTCTGGTTGAGAAAACCTGTCCGGGATATAAGTCATCCTCTTAGGGTGATGGAAGGCTATATGATCATTCCACGGCCTTCGTGGAAACACCTGACGATATTGACCCTTTTGGAGATGCTCCAATAACCAAAGCTACAGCAACAAATTGCAACCTTCGAAATGTTTGAACCCCTTCTAGCAGCGGTCCAAAGCCCGGTAGATGTCAAATATAATCGTAGGGACTATGGTGTATGTTTGTCCCTCGATTACTTCCATTATAGTTTTTGCTACCATAGCCAGTCTGGTGTGGATTCTGTCCCCTTTCATTGGAAACACTATCATGCCCAAGAAGCAAACAACGAACACAAAAACTATGTGGTGAATATGACCCAGGGAAGTGATAGAGAAATCATCATGGAAAATACGGTAGGACTTGCTATGACCGCATCTCTCATACAAATAGTCAAAGGGTACATAAGATTTCTTTAAGCACTCCAATTAGCGTTCTTTTTCAGACCCATCATCTTTAGAAACCCCTTAACAGTGCGATTTCCCGGCACCAATAGACTAGGACTTTCCCAAGGTAGCCCAGAAAATCCTTCTATTTCTTCTAGGAGTGAGGTCAATTTTATGTTCCCAAAGCGAAACACAAACCTTTCACTATCCCAGAACACGGTTGGAGCATTAATCAACATATTGTTTGGGTGGATGTCTAACAGAGAAGGCAAATTTCCCAGATCCTTCTTCACATGTTTCTTGTCATTTGAGTAAAGATCACCCCACCAATCCAATAGCAGTGGGGGTATATCGCGGACCATGCCGAACATGGAGACATTGTGCCTCATTTTCTGCAAAACAAATAAGGTTAGGCCGTTTCCCCCCTCCTGATTCGACTATATATGCATCCGTGATTAGCATATTGGCACTTAGTTCTCCAATATTAATGCACAAAATGTGGTTGCCTTCGTTGGGATTATGGAATCCCCGGTGGACTTTTGGATAAGGTTTGTCTTAAAGGGTTATTATGTGGATAACATATTAACCCGACTAAGTTTGACCATGATGCATGTACAGTTATAATCAGAGTAAGGTTGCTTTTGTGGTCTAGACTAGTACCGTCAAGTGGACAACTTGAGGGGGAAAGGCACAGAACCGTCGATTGCACCACTGATCGACTAGTTTTACCACAAATAAGCCTTTCCGAATTTAAAGGGTGATATATAGGAAGAGCACAGCCACTCATCAAGCATTGCTATAGGATTGATTACGCACGAGTGGAATATGATGTTGAGCATGATTTGTGCAACAGTAAATAGCATGTTGTCACGTATTTGCACGTTAGAAAAATAATAAATGCGGTATTTAATAATTGAAAGACAGTTAAGAAAGAAAACAAAGAGACAAGTCAGTATCGTAGTAAAGGAAATCTTAAATGCTTGAAAATAAACAATTAAGTTCACATAAAGGGAAAGGGAAAGGGAGCACATGTATTAACAGAATAAAGCATGCTTAGACTAATTCACAAACACAAAATTGTCATGATAAGAGCCTAATTATCCCCAGCAGAGTCGCTATGCTGTCGCGCCCCCTTTTTCCTCGCGGAGTCCGGGTTTTGACATTTTGGGACTACTCATTTTCCTTTTGGGTAGGGGTATGGAATTTGAAGAGTCGCCACCTAAAGGATTTAAGGTGCGTTAGGGAACCTAAAACAAATAACTCATAAACCGGTCCACATTACCAGAGATTGGGTAAGGACAAGAGGTCCTAGGTTTATTACCCCCCCCCCCCCCCCCCCCCCCCCTCTCCTTCTCCTCAAACCTCAACTAATAAAAATACC
>ML291004.1:0-28219 GCA_005239495.1 Nicotiana undulata | reverse complement strand
GTGGATGCGTTCATGGATCACTTTTTGCCTGCCGAGACTGTGGCAGCCCGTGCCACTGAGTTTGAGGTCCTCAAGCAGGGCAGTATGAGTGTTTGGGAGTACCACATGGAGTTCGTAAGATTGTCCAAGTACGCTCCTCAGTTAGTGTCGACCATGGATGCTCGAGTTCGATGATTTGTTCAGGGTCTCAGTCCTTTGGTTGTGAATGAGGCTTCTACAACGGCTTTACACTCGGATATGAATTATGGAAAGATCGTGGGGTTCGCCCAGGCCACGGAGGCTAGAAAGTTGAAGATACGGGCAAACATGGAGAGTAACAGCAGAGCCCGGTCAGTGGGTCACTCAGGGAGCACAGTTGTAGGGGGGAGATCAGTTTAGGGGAGGGGACCATCAGGGCCATCCCAGTCTTATGCACAGTCCTCAGCCAGTGCACCGCTATCCGTGCACCGTTATCAGCCGAATAGTCATTGGAGACTAGGATCCGACAGTAGGAGACCCCATCAGTCAGGTCGTCTCGGAGGAAGGTTCCAGCAGCAAGGGAGGGCTCCGTGCCCTAAGTGCGGAGGGTTCCAAACTGAGGCCTGTTATTTGGATCGCCCGATATGCTACAGGTGTGGGGTGAGGGGTCATCTTTAGCGAGATTGTCGTGCGCCCAGCCAGGGCATGGGTAGGGGATTTTCCCAGTCATCCGGTTCTTCAGCCAACACATCTTCAGTGCGTCCTCCAGCTCCAGCAGGACGTGGTGCAATTAGGGGTGGGGCTCGTGGTAAAGGTGGACCTAACTGATTCTATGCTTTGAGTGGTCGCTAGAGCGCAAAGGCTTCTCCAGATGTTGTTACATGTATTGTGAATGTTCAAGCACTTGATTGTTATGCTCTTATTGGTCCGGGGTCCTCCTTGTCTTATGTTACCCCGTTTATTGCCTCAAGTTTTGGGATAGAACCCGAACAACTTCATGAGCCGTTCTCTGTATCGACTTCGGTCGATGATTCTATTATGGCAGCGCGAGTCTATAAGAATTGTGTTTTCACAGTATGTGGTCGCATTACCACGGCCAATCTTATTGAGCTTGGGATGGTAGATTTTTATATTATTATGGGAATGGACTGGCTTTATTCATGCTTTGCTAAACTCGACTGTCGAACCAGAATCATGAGGCTAGAGTTTCCTAATGAGCCGGTTATTGAGTGGAAGGGGAATGGTGTGATGCCGAAATGTAGGTTTATCTCCTGCCTTAAGGCCTCGAAGATGATTAAGAAGGGGTGTATCTATCATTTGGTCCAGGTAGCGGACATCGCTTCAGAAGTGTCGGCCCCCGAGTCCGTGCCAGTCGTGAATGGGTTTCTTGAAGTGTTTCCGGACGAGCTTCCAGGGATTCCGTCAGATAGGGAGATTGATTTCGGGATTGATGTACTACCAGATACACAGCCAATATGTTACACCCCAGTTTTTCGTACGTAAAAGTATGCCATAAGTAAATTGATGAAAGTTCGGAAATGAGATATTATATCCCGCATTTTCGTATGTTAAGGTTTTGTCGTAAGTTAATCAACATAAGTGCGGGAATGGGATTATTTTGTGATTATAAGAATTATGCTATTTTAAACATGTGATGAGTAAATTCGTGAAGGAGAAAGGGTAATAAAAATCAAAGAAAATGAATTTCGTCAAAATTTGACATTTTGGGATAAAATACGGCCCGGGCAAAAACAAATGCGGTATTTTTGGACTAGTACCATACAAGGTACCACATGGCAATGATAGTAAGCTGTATAAAGTGTGTTAACAATGAGTAGTATTATAAATAATTTGAGATAAATTCTTAATTATGTGGGTAATTGATTAATTATTGTATTAATGGGGAATTAAAAACAAAATTTTTAATTAAGGAGAAGGGGTGAAAATTTGGATAAGTTTAAATATTGTAACGTGGCAGCAAAAGGATCAAAGGATTGTGACTCTTAAAATTGTCATGTATGTGGCAAGATTTGAAAGGTATGATATTGCAAGTCTTCAGAGCATGAGTCCTCATATTCATTTAATCAAAGTTCTTAAACAAATGGGTCACATTTCTATCTAAGGAAAAAGAGTCATATAAGTCTTAAGAACGTGAGCTTTCAAGATATCCAGTACGTGAACTTTCATGGATCTTCAACAATTCAAAAACGTGAGATTTCATACGAAGTTATACTACGTAATAGCAACGGGATTTTGCGATTATGAGGGAGTACGGAGCAATTCTTTTCTAAGAATATCATACAAATTTTTCTCTACTACTGCAGGTATGTTAAGGCTATCCCTTCTTTCTTTTGGCATGATCCATGCGATACGAACGAAACGTGCAAATGCACAAATTCCATAAATGACTCTATTCATAGAAGTATTAGAGATATCTATGTTCTTGAATTTCCATGTGTCATAATACTTTATCATCTGTTCATGGGTCTCAGAAAAATATGAAAGTTGAAAAGAGTTTACTTTATGATATTACTCAAAGGCAAAATGGCCTTATGAAGCTCCGAAAGATTTTATTAACGTACTTTTCATGCATTGCATTCATGTGCATTGAACCATAACCAGATGGCATTATATACGCGTATATATGTAAATTACATAGGATATGGGAAAAGGTTATGGCGTTATATACGCACCACCACCTGATCAGCTGGTATATGATGATGATGTTGCCCACAGTGGCTGAAATATGATTCAAACGGCGTTATATACGTGTATATATGTATGTCTATTCAAACGGTGTTATATACGCATATATATGTATGTATATATATGTATATGGGATATGGGAAAGGTTATGGCGTTATATACGCACCACCACCTGATCAGCTGGTATATGATGATGATGTTGCCCACAGTGGCTGAAATATGATTCAAACGGCGTTATATACGCGTATATATGTATGTATATTCAAACGGCGTTATATACGCGTATATATGTATGTATATATATGTATATGGGATATGGGAAAGGTTATGGCGTTATATACGCACCACCACCTGATCAGCTGGTATACGATGATGATTTTGCCCACAGTGGCCGATATGATATGATGGGATGCCCTCAGAGGCTGATGATGTTATGAAACATATACCTATGCACGACATGAAATTCATACGCATATGCATGATACTAAAAGTGATTTATTATTTACATAGTTATCCAGACATACATGTTGAGTCAATTACTCTATATCTCTTCTATGTCTCTTATGTATTTATTTATGTGCCTTACATACTCAGTACATTATTCGTACTGGCATCCCTTTTGCCTGGGGACGCTGCGTTTCATGCCCGCAGGTCCTGATAGACAGGTCGAGAGCCCTCCAAGTAGGCTATCAGCTCAGCGGAAGATGTTGGTGCGCTCCATTTGCTTCGGAGTTGCTCGTTTGGTTAGTATGATTTAGACACATATTGTTTGGTAAGGTGGGACTTTGTCCCGACCTTTATGATATTTATGTACTCTTAGAGGCTTGTAGATATACGTCGTGTACATAAAGGATTGTACGGCCTGGTCGGCCTATGTTTTGAGTTTATAAAGGATTGTGTTGGCCTATTAGGCCCGTATGTCATGTGTATGTAATAATGTAATAAAAAAGATACGCTACGTTGGTACTCGGTTGGGTAAGGTACCGGGTGCCCGTCATGGCCCATCGGTTTGGGTTGTGACACAATATCTATTCCACCATACAGAATGGCGCCATCAGAGTTAAGGGAGTTAAAGGAGCAGCTGAAGGATTTATTAGAAAAAGGGGTTCATTCGGCCGAGTGTGTCGCCGTGGGGTGCTCCGATTCTTTTTGTTAGAAAGAAGGATGGGTCCCTTCGGATGTGTATTGATTATCAGCAGCTCAACAAGGTCACTATCTAAAACAAGTATCCATTGCCTCGAATAGATGATTTGTTTGATCAATTGCAAGGTGCGAGATTCTTATCGAAAATTGATTTATGGTCTGGGTATCATCAGTTGAAGATCAGAGAGCAGGATATTCCTAAGACCGCCTTCATGACTTGTTATGGTCATTTTGAATTTTTGGTAATGTCCTTTGGGCTGACCAATGCTCCAGCAGCTTTTATGGATCTTATGAATCGGGTTTTCAAGCCATTTCTAGACTCCTTCGTGATTGTTTTTTATTGATGACATCCTTGTCTACTCGCGGGTCGGGAAGACCATGCTAATCACCTCAGAGGAGTAATGCAGACTCTTCATCATCACCAGCTGTATGCTAAATTTTCGAAATGTGAGTTTTGGCTAGAATCAGTCGCGTTTTTGGGTCATGTTGTTTCCAGAGAAGGGATTCAGGTTGATCCCTAGAAGATCGCGGCAGTGAAACATTGGCCTAGACCAACAACCTGACAGAGATTCGCAGTTTCTTGGGTCTAGCTGGGTATTATCGGAGGTTTGTGGAGGGATTCTCTACCCTCGCCTCCCCATTGACTAAATTGACGCAGAAAGCGGTGAAGTTCCAGTGGTCCGACGCTTGTGAGAAAAGTTTTCAGGAATTGAAGTCGAGATTGACGTCGGCACCGGTATTGACTTTGCCAGAAGGTATAGAGGGATTTGTGGTTTATTGCGATGCTTCAAGGGTTGGTGTGGGGTGTGATTTGATGCAACATGGGAAGGTTATAGCATATGCTTCAAGGCAACTCAAGAATCACGAGAAGAATTATCCAACACATGATTTGGAGCTCGCGACAGTGGTGTTTGCATTAAAACTTTGGTGGCATTATATTTATGGGGTCCACGTGGACGTGTTATCAGACCACAAGAGTCTTCAGTATTTATTCAAGCAGAAGGAACTGAATCTAAGGCAGCGGAGGTGGTTAGAATTGCTCAAAGATTATGATATGAACATTTTGTACCATCCAGGGAAGGCGAATGTGGTGGCCGACGCTCTCAGTCGGAAGTCTATGGGTAGTTTGGCTCATTTGGAAGCAGATCAGAGGCCCCTGGCTAGGGAGGTTTATCAATTGGCCAGTTTGGGGGTTTGTCTTTCGACCTCAGGCGAAGGGGAGGTTATGGCGCATAGTGGGGAAGAATCGTCACTGGTAGCGGAAGTAAAAGCAAAGCAGTTTAGTGATCCAGCATTGGCACAGTTGAAGGAGGCAGTTCTGAATAACAAGATTTCGGCATTTTCACTCGGCAACAATGATGGATTGTTGCGATGTCAAGGTAGGCTATGAGTTCCAGATGTGGATAATCTTTGGGAGAGGGTAATAGCGGAGGCTCATAGCTCCAGGTATTCTGTGCACCCAGGTTCTACGAAAATGTATCATGATCTCCGGGAAATTTATTGGTGGAGCGGTATGAAGAGGGATGTGGCGGACCTTGTATCCAAATGTTCAAATTGTCAACAGGTGAAGGTCGAGCATCAGAGGCCCGGTGGGTTAACCCAGCTTATGGAAATACCTTTGTGGAAGTGGGAAATGATTAATATGGATTTCGTGGTAGGGTTACCTCGCACTCAGCGCAAGTTCGACTCGATTTGGGTGATAGTGGATCGACTTACGAAATCAGCTCACTTTTTGCCAGTCAAGTCCACCGATACAGCAGAACAATATGCTCAACTGTACATCAAGGATATAGTTAGACTTCATGGCACTCCAGTTTCTATTATCTCAGATCGAGGGGCCCAGTTTACAGCTAATTTTTGGCGGATATTTCAGCAAGGTTTGGGTACTCAGGTAAATCTCAGCACGACTTTCCATCCACAGACTGACGGTCAGGCAGAGCGGACTATTCAGACGCTTGAAGATATGCTACGGGCTTGTGTTTTAGACTTCAAGGGTAATTGGGATGATCATTTGCCACTTGTCGAGTTTGCTTATAATAACAGCTTCCATGCTAGTATCCGAATTGCCCCATTTGAGGCATTGTACGGAAGGAGGTGTAGATCTCCGATCGGATGGTTCGAGGTTGGTGAAGCAGAATTGTTAGGACCGGATCTTGTGCACCAAGCTATGGAGAAAGTGAGAGTCATTCAGGAAAGGATGAAAGCTACTCAGAGTTGCCAGAAATCTTACGCCGATGTTCGCCGGAGAGAATTATAATTCCAAGCAGATGGTTAGGTGTTCTTAAAGGTGTCTCCCATGAAGGGAGTGATGCAGTTTGGGAAGAAAGGGAAGTTGATCCCTAGGTACGTCGGGCCGTATCGGATTGCTCAAAGGATAGCGCAAGTAGCTTATAGGTTGGAATTGCCCCCTGAGTTGTCATTAGTACACCCGGTGTTTCACGTGTCCATGTTGAAAAAGGTAATTGGATCCATCCACCATCGTGCCAGTCGAAACCATTGAGGTAAATGAAGAACTATCATATGAAGAGGTTCCGATTGCTATTCTTGATAGGCAAGTCCGTAAATTGAGAAATAAGGAAGTTGCTTCAGTCAAAGTGTTATGGCAAAGTCAGCAAGTCGAAGAAGCTACATGGGAAGCGGAGAAGGAAATGAAAGAAAAGTACCCCCACTTGTTTGAATGAGTCTAGTAGTGAATCGTGCGTGTTCCTATTCCTAGGCAATTGTAAGTTGTGGTTAATGTTGCATAAGAAGGGACCCTAACTTGTTTTCCCCTAAAAAGCCTTGTTGTTGTAACTTTTCTATGCATACCACAATTGTTTGTGCTGCCCTTACTTGAAAAATATGTGACCCCTTTAAAGCAAATAAAAGTTTTGTGAAACAAATGTGCTAAGTAAGTGATTAATGGTAGTGTAGATTGGTAATGGTTAAATGAATTGTCTATGATCTATTGAGGTGATTGAACTGTATGGGGCGCACTGAAATGGCCCAAATTTATGTGCAAATATGTCACACTAATTGAATCATGTGCAATTGTGAGGTAAGGAGAATGAGTTATGTGTAGTTGATAAAGTGATCAAATACTGTAAATGGTTGAGGTAACAACTTGCTGTGTGAGCTATTGAATGGTTAAAACCGTATAATAGTGCTTGGAAATGTGTTTCGGGGGCTCTCTGACAGGTAGATAGGCCTAATTACAAAGGAAACTCTGGCAAAATTTTCTGAAAATATTGAAGTTAGTGTAAACTGGGAAGTTTGCATATCATGTTTTCAAAACCAAACGATTTCCAAAATCCTCATCCGAGGACAAATGATTTTAAGGGGGGGAGAATGTAAAACCCGTAAAATTTCTTTCTTACAATAATGCCCGAATGAGTCCCCGAGTTGCTTTTACTATGGAAATTCCTAAAACGGACCTAATTTGAACAAAAATGTACCCCGGGAGCTAAGGAATTAAATTTTCCAGAAATTGGGTGTTATCCAACGCACTATGCGATCGCATAACGTGTATGCAAATCGCATAGTGGTCGCATACACAGGCAGATCTCAGCCCAACTGAAGGGCAACTATGCGGTCCAATCTGCGATCGCATTTCGATTCTGCGGATCGCATAGCTGTCGCATTATTGCCTTTGAGTTTTGGGGAGGCGTGTTATGCGACGCACTATGCGATCGCATAATGGGTATGCGGACTGCATAGTGGTTGCATACCTGGGCAGATTGTTTTCAAATTTTGGTCCACCTGAGGGCCATTCTGCGGTCAACTCTACGGACCGCATGTCAGGAATGCGATCGCATTCCTGACCGCATATTTGACACGGGATTTTAATTTTCTAAACTTTTATACCCGACCCTCGCTTCATTTAACCCCTACCCCCTTTCATTTTAACTGGATTCTAAACAAAATAGAGAGAAGTGGGAGTGGGTTCTAGAGAGAGAAATCCTCACCTTCCCCAAATTTGGCCCTCCATCTCTACTCAGGCCTGGAAGTTTATCGAGTAGTCGTCATCTTCTTCATCATAAGAGGTAAGTCTTCACCCTATTTCCCCAAATTCACAGAATTTAGCTAAGAATGAAACACACATAGGTTGGTTCTTGAGAATGAAAGTTGAGACCTTGCATGCATGTGAATAATCTTCCATAACCTAGTAAAGGGAAGCAAGTAGAGTAATCTTTCACTAAAAAGGGGTTTAGTTAAGCTGAGGGATCACATAGTGTTTGATAAAATGCTCAAATGAATTCGAGACTCCTAATTCTAAGGTAAATATGTCGCATTGTGAACTAGATTGACGGTGCTAGACGGTTCGGTGAATTGCGATAGAAATTAAAAAGGGGAAACTCGACTCAAGGTATGTATTGCTAACTTTAATCTTTGTAAAATCGCTTTGTGGTGTCCGAGCATACAGTACGTGTATGGGTGTGAATGTGTGCAACTGGTTGTTCGAATTGTGTTGAAGCGTGAAGTGTATTCCTTGTCTGTCTTTAGTTGATCACCACACTACTATGCTATGTGAAATGATGCTAGTAGGATAATGAGTCCAAGAGTATGAATGTATATGCTAAAGGCCGTGTAACAAGTAATGAAAATGAGTTGTGGTATGATGTAATTGAATAAAAAGGCTGTGGCAATATCGTATATGATTCACTTTTTGGTAAGGTTTGTTGTGGCACGATTTTCTTTTTATACGTATTGTGGGTTGTAAAGAAGCTGTATTCCTATTGCTGAACTTTTCTGTGATTTAATTGTGAATTGTCATTGTTGATATGAGATATGATTGTTTGGTGGGATCGGGTTGCGCGCCGCAATAGGAGGGATAAGGGTGATATGTGAGAAGTGATAAGGGTGTGATGTGATTGTCCGGCGGGATCGGGTTGCACGCCGCAACAGAAACACAACAAATAATTATGATTGTCCGGAGGGATCGGGTTGCACGCCGCAACAGAAACATAATAAACGATTGTGATTGACAGGTGGGATCGGGTTGCGCGCCGCAACAGAAGAAATAAGGGTGAAATGTTGAGAAGGGACAAGGGTGGAATTGCGATTGTAATTGTGATGAAGTGTAAATCATGGAACTTCCATTGTGTTTCTTTCTATATCTTGTGCAGTGATTGTGTGGCTCTTTGTCTGTCTCTTGCCTGTGCATTGTTGAGTTTACTTAGAGTAAAGTTTGTTCATACATACCAGTACAATTCAAATGTACTGACATCCCTTTTGCCGGGGGCGCTACATTCTTGTGATGATTGTAGGTGGTTTTATTGCAGGTACTCCAGCCCACTGACTGTAGTGCCTCCTCTACGTCCTATCAGCTGTTTTGGTGAGCCTCTCTCCTCTCGGGGCCCTGTGTGGTTCATGACACCTCTTCTTCCGGATTTTTATTTTGGTATTTGTGTAAGGTATAGCCGGAGCCTTGTTACCGGCAAGTATTATATAACTCTTTCGTACTCTTAGAGGCTCCGTAGACAGGAAATGTGGGTTATGTACATATGTATTTTGGGCAGTATAAGTTGTAGACCACGTAAAGTAAACTTGTATGCTATGTATATTTTGTAAGTATTGTACCACATGTGGGTAATGACAGAAATCTATAATTAAATTCCAGGTTGTAAGAATGTGTCTAAATTATAATTGAATAATGTACATTGGAATCTCGGGATAATATGTGGGATAGAAAAAGGAATCCAGGTCCGCTTGACTGGGGCTACCCGGTCGAGTGCCGGTCGTGTCCCTCGGTTTTGGGGCGTGACAATTATAGTCAATAGAAAAATAAAGGCAGGCAGAGGCAAGTTGACATCTTATAACAACCAAATTCAATAACACTGAATATGATCTAATGACAAAGATAGATATGCTGATTAAGAGCCACATACAGGGAGCACATAGGTTTATATGATAACTGCCGGATTACATAGCACTGGATTGGACATACCAACAGAAGTAGTCATGCTGATTAAAAGCAATAGACAAGAAAGCCATACGACTCTAGATTCATAGAAGTAGTCATGATAACTAGGATCAATAAACAGGGAGACATAGGTTTAACTACATAGAAGCAGTCATTCTGATTGCGAGCCATAAACAACAATGACATAGATTTAACTACATAAAAGTAGTCTGATGTTTTATACTTCAATACCACACAAGAGGGGGGGGGGGGGGGTGATTTGTGTGATGTCCAATTTTCGAGTGCAGTCTCTATAGAGAACCAGGTTCTTCTAGGCGTTCCAACTTCTACAGTTTGCGAAAAAGTAATTGCAGAAATAAAAGAACACAACAATTTCACGTGGAAAACACCTGGCTCAAAAGGTGAAAAAAACCACGACATACTTCACAGTAGGATTTTCCAAAACTCTTCACTATGACAATAAACCAAACAACATTTACAAAATAAACTCTTTTGTAAACCTAAGGACTAACTCTAATCCCTTTGTGGCAAACTAGCCTCTAGCTAATTGCGACAAACTTCAAGTTAACTCTAACTTGAATACTGTGTACCTATTAGAATTGCTTCTAGATAAAGCTGAAAGATACAATTTGTAATCACCTACAACAAACAACTAGACTTAAAAGACAACAAATGGAACTGGTTCTTCGAGCTGGTTCAAGTAGCTTTTGAGTCGCACAAGGATTCTTCACATGAACTGCTTGCAAAATTGCTTTGGTAATTTTTTTCCCAATTATTGTTTCACTTCTGTGTATGTGCGCAACTCTTCAGCAGGAATACTTCGACAATTTATAGAATCAGTAGTTGAGATGTTGATGTACAATTCTGATGCAACTCTTCCTTGGTGGAAGAGTTTGAGTCTATCTCAACTTCCTTGATCTTCCTTTATCTTGATTATGTACTACCTGAATACGAAGTCCATCTCCTTAACAATTTGCAACCTTTTCGCTTAGGAGATAACCCCTTTACTTCAGAGATGATGTTTATCTCCTGCGCATGGACTCTTCTCGTGCCATCTAGTCTGCTTGTCTGTGTTTGCCCTGATGGACCTAGTTTAACTGTGTTGACATTTGTCATTATTCAAAACAATGCAGTGACTTGATTCAATAAATTCCCCCTTTTTGATGATGACAAACTCTGTGCTTAACCTTTAAATACTTCAATCCAACATAGACACTTTTTATAGCATTAAGCATTTATCATGGAGAAACCAGGTTCATTAGGTTATAAACATCACTAATCTTTAAAAAGCACATCTTTCCCCTTTTGGCATCATCGAAAAGTTGAAAAATGATAAACTTACCAAAATATTAATAATTACTCATGGCCATTGAGACAACTGCAGGTGCAAAACACGAATTAATCATCAAAAGAAACCAAGAAATGTAAGTTATTTAAGAAACTGAGAAAAAGTCAATAACATAATAGCAAAATTCATTTATTGGATAATTGATCATGCACCATACACAAAAAGAAATAAAAACAGTCACAACCATGAGCAATAAAACAAAGAAAACAGAACAGAATCAAACAATCCCAAACGGGGTCATAGAGGGGTTTTTGGAGGCACTAGACACCTAAGGCTGGGAAGGGGTAGAGGTTGGATTCTTTGCTTGAATAAGGGAGAGAATATGTTGCAGTACGCCTTAATTCTTATCCTTTTCCTTAGCTAATTCAGCTTTGAGAGCATCCCGCTCAGCTTCAACCTCTATAAGGCGAGTTTTTAAACGAAGGATCTCAGCATCCATGACCTCACCTTCATGCACAAGCGTTCTGACCTTGTTATTCACAGGAAATTTCCTAGATGAACCAAGTTCATCCTTAGGGATATTCACAATGTAGTCATAGGTCAGTAGCGTGTTCTTCCCAAAGTGGTCCTTAGCAGTCGCCATTTCAGCCTTCTTCACTGGCACCTTGAAGTGAGCCAGCATAACAGTTAGGATGAACCCATACGGTATAACATGTGCCTTGGAGCCATTTACAGCCCTGTCCAGTAGTTGAATGATGAAGGATGGCCAATTAATCTGCCGACCACGGTACAGACACTCCATGAGAGTAATATCCATGTAACTTGCAATATGCCTTCGCTCTTGCCTGGGCAGTAAACACTTGATGACAAACTCAAAGAATAGTTTGTGCTGTGGCTTCATCTCACTTTTGAACACCGCCCTAGGCTCCATCTCCTTCTCATTCTCACTGAAGAACCTTGTGATTTGAAGTCTGAAGGGAGTCCATCCAAGCTTGGCCACCTCCGCCTAGTGTAGTCATCATATCCCTCAGAGGGAATACCAAGTATCTCGCCCAATTATTTGGCATCAAAAGTGGTCTCAACCCCCTGTACCTTAGTGGAAATCCTTCCATCCTTGACTTCTGCATTTGCCATGAATTCCACAAGCTCATTTCTTGCCAGCCTGCCGTCAAGATGAAGTATCATGTCCTTCCAACCCTGCACATCCAAGGTGTCCACAAGAAAGATCATCCCAGATTCCTCAAGATCCCTAAACAACTTTCCTTTCAGAATAGTATGTTTCCCAAAGATTGTTAGCTTATCTGTTTCCCCACCAGATTCATCTACTTCTTCTCCACTCCACTTAGCATCATAATTGATTTTTACCTTCTTTGGTTTAGACCTGGTTCCTTGGCAATGGTTGAAGGTTTGGCAAACACAGAAGCTGACTTCTTTGAAGAAGTCTTGGCCTTCTTGGGCTTGGGTGTCTCAACTTCAAACTGAGCCGGTTGTTCCTCTTGATGGACTAGGTCCATATCATCATCATCAATTTTAACTGACTCAACAGGCTCGCCAACCTTTGCCTTTCGCTTGGCAGCTTTCTTCTTTTTGCTTTCCCTCAGAGCTTTTTCCATCTCTTCTTCACTTTGCCTGACAGTACTTCTAGTAGCATGACTCTTAGGGATAGGAGCATCAGCAATTGAAGAGGCCTTTCTCTTCTTGGTTTTTACTAGAGTATCAACTTTCTTAGATTTCGGGGTTCTCTTCTTCTTAGGTTTGTAGGTTTCCCCCAACTTTTTCATCAAGTCAGATAGAGTTTCTTCAATAGATGAACCAGGTTCATCCACTTTATATTGTAGACTTTCCAGTCCTGCTACTGTTTCCGAAGAGTTTCTTCCCCCTAAGTCCTTGACACCCTCCTCAGCGATCACAGGAGCGGGGCCACATATTTCTAGTGTGGCACCTTCCTTCCAGTTCCCCTTTCAGAACTCCCTTCTCTCTCTCTCTCTCAATTTCTGTCTTTTTCCCTACTTCCCTTCTCCTATCAGGTATTTCTACATCCACTACAGACCCAATAAAAAAAAAACCTATTTTCAGCCATTTCAGGTTTAGACCTTATTTCAGGGGTTACTTTCTCAGTATCAGATGAACCTGTTTCTTCTTCCTCATTTGCAGATTTGAAAGACTCACTTGAATTTTCAGAATCTTGAGCCTAGCTAGCTTGAAGTTTTTCATTCAATTTCCTGGCAAGAGAACCAAATGTAACTATTTTCCTGGCTAGCATTTTTACTCGACGTTTCCTGGGGGCTGGAGTAGCGCTTGGTGTAACGGCTGGAGCTGGTTGGGGTGAAGGAGTAGGTTCTGGAACTGTAGAGTTTTGGGAATGTGCGGAGGAGATGTGTTGTGATGGAGAATTTGACCTAGTGTCTTCAAGAGCGACACTATTTTCAAGGGTGGTTGATGAGGATGTGGCTGGGGGTGGTGTGGAAGACATGGTTATGAAGATTTGGAGAGAACAAGATTTTGATCACTTTGGTTGATAGGAATGATGAACTAGGTTCGACGGTTATGCTTTTTGAAGAAGAGAGAATGATTAATTAGAGAGGTTATGATGGCTATTTAAAGGTGTGGTTAATAAATGCACAACGAGCTTAATTCTTGGTCAAGTGGAAGTCTAATCGGTGCAGGGGTGTCAGTAGATTAGACGGTTATGAATCCCTATAATCTAGGTTAATTAAGCTTCGATTGGACTCTTTGGAACAGGTTCATTTTGGGATAAGTACTGATAATTTCAAATGAACCAAATATAGATAGAATCCTGCTCATGTGTGACTATAATTATTTCAATAAGTGTATAATGATGAGCACGTACCTTGTCAGTCAGATGAACCAGCCACGATGAACCAGGTTCATCGTGTTAGAGTCTCTAGTTTTGGCCTCAATTTACAAAAATAGAAAAACATCATTAGCAACCAAAGAGTCATATTAACACATGGCAAGAGAGTATGGCATTAAAGACATGAAACTGAGCAATGATTAATCTGGTTAGTTACCTATTTCAGTGTTTCTAGCCAACAATTCCCCCCATTTTATATTTTATTTTATAATTAGGTGATCTTAATCATCCCTAATTCTAACATGTTTCTCTCAAAATTCTCCCTACTTAGTGCTTTAGTAAAGATATCTGTAATTTGTTTGGCAATAGCACAAAATTCGATTGAGATCATTCCCTTTTCATAATTATCCTTTAGGAAATGGTGTCTGACTTCTATGTGCTTGGTTCTCTTATGATGAACCAGGTTCTTCGTCATACTAATGTCACTAGTATTGTCACAGAAAATAGGAATACATCCAACCTCTATACTGAAGTCCGTGAGTTGTTGCTTGATCCATAGCAACTGAGCACAACATGAGGCTGCAACCACATATTCAGTCTCAGCAGTAGACAAGGCTACTGAGTTTTGTTTCTTGGTGGCCCAAGACACAAGGCAAAAGCCCAAAAAGTGAGCCATGCCTGAAGTACTTTTTCTTGTCAACCAAGAAACCTGCATAATTTGCATCAGCATATCCTACAAGGTCGAAATTACTTCCTTTAGGATACCAAAGGCATAAGTTAGTGGTGCCTTTCAAATATCTAAGAATTCTCTTCACTGCAGTTTGATGGGACTCCTTTGGATTTGCCTGAAATCTAGCACACACCCCTACACCGAACATAATGTCAGGTCTGCTAGCAGTGAGATATAATAAATATCCAATCATCCCTTTGTACAACTTTTGATCAACGGATGAACCAAGTTCATCCACATCTAATTTTGTAGCTGTGGCAATGTGGGTGTCTATTTCCTTTGAATCTTCCATTTTAGATCTTTTGAGCAATTCTTTCACATATTTTTGTTGATGGATCATTGTTTTGTTTGAGTTTGCTTAATTTGCAAGCCTAGAAAGAAGTTTAGCTCACCCATCATACTCATCTCAAACTCACTCCCCATAAGCTTGGCAAATTCCTTACTCAATTTTTCAGAAGTTGCCCCAAATATGATATCTTCTACATATATTTTCACTACCAGGAGATCCTTACCTTTTTCTTTTAAGAACAAGGTGCTATCAATTTTTCCTCGTTTGTAGTAATTTTCTAGACGGAATTTAGATAGCCGCTCATACCATGCTCTTGCTGCTTGCTTGAGTCCATACAAAGCCTTGTAAAGTTTATACACATGGTCAGGTGTCTCCTTGCTTTCAAATCCTGGAGCCTGTTTGACAAATACTTCTTCCTTTAGGTAGCCATTGAGGAAAACACTTTTTACATCCATCTGATGGAGAGTGAATTTTGTGTGGGCAACAAATGCTATAAGAAGTCTGATTGCCTCCAGTCATGCCACATGAGCAAAGGTCTCATCATAGTCAATTCCCTCTTCTTAACTATATCCCTGGACAACCAGTATAGCCTTGTTTCTTGTAACCGTTCCATCTTCATCGAGTTTGTTCCCAGTCAGCATCCTGTAAGGCTTCAGCAATGTTCTTCGGTTCGATCAAAGATAGAAAGGCATCAAACGCACACAGATTTTTCAAGGTGGATCTGATATTGATTCCAGATGTTAAATCTGTTATGATGTTCTTAAGGGGGTGAGAACTTTGATATCTGTGTGGTTTGAGCACCAATTGTTCACGACTTGATGATCCCATGCTGTTTTGTTGTTGTGGAAGAGGATCAGGGCCAAGTTCCAGTGTAGTTTGCTGTTGAGTTCCCCATGTCATGTTGCTTGGGTTAGTTGGACCTGGTCCATCACCTGTTCCATCTTCCATATTTGCTCCAGTTTGTTCACTGCTTCTGACCATTCCAAGCTCCTCATCTTCTGGTTCCTGTCTCTTAGAGAGAGAGTTAGTTTCATCAAAGACAACATGCACACTTTCTTCTACACACATAGTTCTTTTATTATATACTTTATAAGCTTTGCTATGTGATGAATATCCCAAGAATACTCCCTCATCACTTCTGGGATCAAATTTACCTAGGGAGTCTTTGCCGTTGTTGTGCACAAAGAACTTGCATCCAAAATCCCTAAGGTGGGATATGTTGGGCTTTCTCCATTTAAGTAATTCATAAGGAGTTTTCTCTACCAAAGGTCTGGTCATGTATCTATTTATTATGTAGCATGCAGTGTTTATTGCTTCTGCCCAGAAGTTATGGGGTAGTTTGCTAGAAAGAAACATGGTTCTAGACATATCTTCAAGAGTTCTATTCTTTCTTTCAACAACCCCATTTTGTTGTTGGGTTCTAGGGGCAGAGAAGTTGTGATTTATGCCATGTTCATCACAGAATTCAGCAAACTTTGCATTTTCAAATTCAGTACCATGATCAGATCTTATTGATGCTAGTTGATTTCCTAACTGTTTTTGAGTTTTTCTAACAAATGACGTAAACATATCAAATGCTTCATCTTTAGATGTCAGAAACAAGGTCCAAGTGAACCTTGCGTAGTCATCAACTAACACCATTACATATTTCTTACCACCTCTGCTCAGAGTTCTCATAGGACCACAACGTCCTGGTGGTACTGACCATTTTCTCGCTTTTGAATGAGGATCTTACCTGCTTCCCCTTTGCACATGCCTCGCAAACTTTGCCTTCCTTGAAATTAATGTTAGGAAGCCCTACCACTAAGTCCTTGGAGACTAATTTGTTAAGCTGATTTAGACTAGCATGACCAAGTCTTTTGTGCCAAAGGAGGGGATCGCTATCCAACACACTTAAGCAAATAAGTTCATTTTTTGATAGTGTGGACAGGTCTATGACATATATGTTATTCACTCTTTTTCCCTACAAAACAATCTTGTCAGTAAGCAACTTAATTACAAAACATTTTGTGGAAGTGAATGCAACCAGGTTACCTCTGTCACACAATTGTGGCACATTGATCAAGCTATATTTCAAGCCATCTATCAAGTACACATTCTCACTGGAACATGTGTCATACTTACCTACCTTACCAACCCCAATAATTTCACCTTTCTTTCCATTTCAAAAGGAGACATTTCCACCTTTGAGGTTTTCAAGTGAAAGAAACTGTTCCTTGTTCCCTGTCATATGTTTTGAGCAGCCGCTGTCTAAGTACCAAATTTTGCTGCTTCCTCTCACTTGAACCTACACCAAGAAATCAAGGGTTAGTCTTAGGGACCCAAACTAGTTTGGATCCTTGTCTATGATAGAAAGGATGAATCAAGCTTTTTCTTGCCCAATTTGGTAACCAGTTTTTCTTTCGTACAAAACTTTCATTTCTTCGACTGGCCTGCTCTTTTGCAGTACATTCAATTTTGTAGTGGCCAGTCTTACCAAAGTGGGTGCAGATTTTACTCTCCAGAAGAGTGAGATACTTGATTTTGGGATCCCATTTGGGTATTTGACTCCCAAAGCCAAGTCCTCTTCTGTTGCTACTATGATTTTCTTGAAGCCATGTCAAGGCATTAGAGGATTTATTCCATTTGCAAGTTCGATTTAATTCATGTTTGACTTTACCAAGTTCTTCTTTTAGTACCTTATTTGTTCATCCTTAGTGTACATCTCATCCTTTATTTTTCCCACATTTTCTTCTAACATGATTTGAGAATGATCAACAGTCTTTTTGCTAGTTCCTAGTTTTAGTTTAAAATTTTCAGATTTTAGCTCTAGGATCTTAGTTTCAAGTGGATGAATCTGGTTGTTCAAGGCAGTGTTTTCCTTTTCAGATTCATTTACTATGATTTCCAAGTTCTTGCACTTTGCTTTTAACATTACACACTCTTTAGACAGTTGTTCTTTCTCTTTGTTTGTTTCTTCGGAATCATCCATGAAATCAAGTAGCAACTCAGAGAGTTTTTCTTTAGATAGGAACTTTATCTTGTTTTTGAGATGGGATATACTTACCTCTGGTTCTTTATATGATTCCTCATCTGATTCACCAATTGCTATGAGTGCTTGTTCTTCATTCTCACCATCTTCTGATTCTTCATCTGAGCTTTCCCCCCAAGCAGCAACGATAGCTTTTGTTGTGGCCTTCTTGGGTTGGACCATTTCCTTCTTCCTGTTCCTTCGTTTAGATCTCTCCCTTTTCCATTCTACTTCCCACTGAGGACAGTTCTTGATGTGGGGGTCAGTCTTTCCACATTTGTTGCATCCCTCGTTGGTTGGCCTTTCTGGAGCTTTTGCTTTGTTGTAGTTTCCACCTTTTGAGATGCCCTTTTTCCTTATGAGGAAGTTTATGAATTCCTTAGTGATCATGGCCATCTCATCTTCCTCCAGATCTGCTCCTTTAGCGATTCTCAATGCTAGACTTCTTTGCTTCTTAGGAGCATCCATTTTCATTAACTGCCTTCTAAGTTCGTAGGCAGTGAGGTTTCCAATTAGCTCGTACAGCCTAAGGGTTGCCATGGTGTTAGATTCCTGAATAGCAGTGATTTTGCTTTCCCACGAAATTGGTAAGACCCTTGTCAGGATCTTCTCCACCCTGTTCTCTTCAAGAATGATTCTTCCAAGAGACTTGAGTTTCTTTGTCAGTGTTGTGAACCTCGTGTACATCCCTTGGATTGTCTCTCCTTCTTTCATAGCGAAGTTTTCATACTGGGAGTATAGTAGAGTACCTCTTGATCTTTTCACTTGAGGTGTTCCTTCGTGGGCTACTTGCAAGGTATCCAAAATTTCTTTGGCAGTGGTGCAACTTTGAGTCCTACTATACTTGTCTGGACCAAGTCCACAAACTAGCCACTTTTTGGCCTTAGCATTTTTCTCCCACTTCTTCAAATCCTCAGCAGTGCAGTCAGCTCTAGTCTTTGGCACATCTACTCATTCAGCAGTCTTCTTCATGGTGGCCAAAGGACCATCAGTGAATATGTCCCAGAGTTTATAGTCTTCTCCAATCAAGTGATCCTTCATCCTGTTCTTCCGTCAGGAGTAATACCGGCCATTGAAAAGTGGTGGCCTTGTAGTTGATTGTCCTTCCCAGTTTCCAAGTGGTGCACTCATTTTGACCTTTTCCCAAGGTGTTAGCCTCTTCAAGGATAACCTGCTCTGATACCAAATGATGTTTTATACTTCAATACCACACAAGAGGGGGGGGGGGGGGGGGGGGGTGATTTGTGTGGTGTCCAATTTTCGAGTGCAGTCTCTTTAGAAGAACCAGGTTCTTCTAGGCGTTCCAACTTCTACAGTTTGCGAAAAAGTAATTGCAGAAATAAAACAACACAACAATTTAACGTGGAAAATACTTGGCTCAAAAGGTGAAAAACCCACGCCCTACTTCCCTGTAGGATTTTCCCAAACTCTTCACTATGACAATGAGCCACACAACATTTACAAAATAAACTCTTTTGTAAACCTAAGGACTAACTCTAATCCCTTTATGGCAAACTAGCCTCTAGCTAATTGCGACAAACTTCAAGTTAACTCTAACTTGAATACTGTGTACCTATTACAATTGCTTCTAGATAAATCTGAAAGATACAATTTGTAATCACCAACTGCAAACAACTAGACACAAAAGACAACAGATGGAACTAGTTCTTCGAGCTGGTTCAAGTAGCCTTTGAGTCGCACAAGGATTCTTCACATGAACTGCTTGCAAAATTGCTTTGGTAATTTTGCTTTCAATTTTTGTTTCACTTTTGTGTATGTGCGCAACTCTTCAACAGGAATACTTCGACAATTTATAGAGTCAGTAGTTGAGATGTTGTTGTTCAATTTTGATGCAACTCTTCCTTGGTGGAAGAGTTTGAGTCTATATCAACTTCCTTGACCTTCCTTTATCTTGATTTTGTCCTACCTGAATACGAAGTCAATCTCCTTATCAATTTGCAACCTTTTCTCTTAGGAGATAACCCCTTTACTTCAGTGGTGATGTTTATCTCCTGCGCATGGACTCTTCTCGTGCCATCTAGTCTGATTGTCTGTGTTTTCCCTGATGGACCTGGTTCAACTGTGTTGACATTTGTCATTCTTCAAAACCATGCAGTGACTTGATTCAACATAGTCACTTTGATTGAGAGCAATAGACAGGAAAGCACATAGGTATAGCTTCAATGCGTATAGAATGATAATAATAGGGAAGACATACCAGTTAAGAAGTGGAAAACAGGAAAGTGAAAGTATGCAGAACCCAATGGTCTAGCCTTGGCTTTCAGCCGGCTAGATGATGTAGCAAACAAAAGTAACAGAAAGGTAAGAGCAAGAGTTTTTGTGTGTGTGTGTGTGTTTCTTTCTGAATGTGTTCGTGTGTTAAAGAAATCAGAATGGGAGTCTATATAGCACTTAGTGAGGTGAAACAAATAAGGTATAGAATAAATTATAGTTCATAAAATAAGGTATACAAGAAATCAATCAGTTAATTGGGGAACTCAATCAATTTATACGGAGAAATCTGGAAGAGATCCCTCAGAATAGGGAGAATCAATTAAAAGTCCATATTGGGGTTCAAATAAGGTAAATAAGTCAATCACATACCGTAAATCAGACTAATTAGTCTTAATAAGGCAATGAGTACCAAGTAAAAGTCATAAATAAGGAAAATAGGTAAAATCATAGAGAAGCACTAATTTTAATTGGAAAATATAATTCGAACCCTAAATAAAATCAGTCAATATATTTGATTGACAAAGATAAACAATAACGGGAAAATATTGAAGTAATTAGTGCAATAAGCAGAAAAACCTAGGGTTTAAAGTATATACACAAAAATTAGTCAAACTAGTAAAGATAATCAGATTCAAACATTTAGGAGTTTTAAAACCTTTTTGGAGAGAGCTTAAAACGAAACCCTAATTTCAGAAAATATTGGAATCGATTAGTAATAAGAAAAAACAGAAAGTCTTTCAAAGAGAAATACCAAATAGCCTTAAAAACATTTCAGATCTACAAGGATCTAAACAGACCCAAGTAGCATAAGATTAGGGTTTTAAGAAAAATGACAGAGATGAAAGAAAACCTGGTCTAGAACCATAGATTCGAGCCATAAACACGAAGAAAATTATACTCACAAATGGAGATGGCCATAGATAGGATCATGAAAAGATTTTGAACAAATTTGAGTTGAATCTCTTCGAGATTCTTTCATATAATAACATAATCGAACAACCAGAAGAGGTGAGAGGCCGGTAGGGGCCGGAAATTGCAGAGAAACCCCATGAACAAGTTGTTTTCTGGTGATGGCAGCTAGGTTTTAGGGGGATTATTTGAGAGAGAAGGGGGGAGGTCAGGGAGAATGAAGACGGCGGAAATGAAAAGTGGGGATAGGGTTTGGGGGGTTGTTTACTTGAAAATGGTAACTATATCCTGGACCGTTCATCTCTGGAGATCAATGGCCAGGATTTTATCTCGATGGTGGGCGGGTTGGATGAGGAATTGGGCCTAAGGCGGATTGGGCTAACATTAAAGTAATTGGGCTAGTGTAGTCAGGTTAGGTCCGAAATTAAAATGAATTAAAAGGGGTTATTGTTAAATACCCAATTAATAAATAAAATAATCATATTCTTTGATTTTTATTATGGTATGTGGTTTTCTTCGCCTCAGGTATTGTATTTCGTGCTACTATTATTGGATATTGTTTATCTTTTTATTTATTTATTTTTCCTTCCTTCCTTGCTTCCTTCTTCTTCTTCTTCTTCTTACCCTTTCTAAGCCGAGGGTCTATTGGAAACCACCTCTCTATCTGCATTAGGTAGGGGTATGGTCTGTGTACAGACTACCCTCCCCAGACCCCACATGTTGGGATCAAAATGGGTTTGTTGTTGTTGTTGTTGTTGTTATGTAAGGAGTGTGGACCGCACTCAAAATTGTGCGGCTGCACTCAGGTGAGTTTAGTCAATAAATAGGGCTTTTCACCACTATACTCACTTTACACTCTCTGAACTTCCGAGCCCCAGAAAACACTGTGTATCCCAATAATAGTTCACAAATCACACTCAGTTCATAAAGTTAGATCCTCACCTGCATCATTTATTACTGGTATGTTCAATCCATGTAGATTTCTGTTCATCTTTCTTACTTTTTGATATTGTTTTCTTTGATTATTTTAGTTAATTTTAGGCCTAAGAATGTCAAATATTCTTAATATGTTCTTACAACTCATGTGGATAGTTCATATATGTTCATTTGGGACTCGGTAAATCAAAATATCTTGTCAATTTGTGCATGTGATGTTTTATACGTCAATACCACACAAGAGGGGGAGTGATTTGTGTGGTGTCCAATTTTCGAGTGCAGTCTCTATAGAAGAACCATGTTCTTCTAGGTGTTCCAACTTTTACAGTTTTCGGAAAAGTAATTGCAGAAATAAAAGAACACAACAATTTTATGTGGAAAATATCTGGCTCAAAAGGTGAAAAAACCACGACCTACTTCCTAGTAGGATTTTCCCAAACTCTTCACTATGTCAATGAAGCAAACAACATTTACAAAATAAACTCTTTTGTAAACCTAAGGACTAACTCTAATTCCTTTGTAGTAACCTAGCCTCTAGCTAATTGCGACAAACTTCAAGTTAACTCTAACTTAAACACCGTGTACCTATTACAATTTGCTTCTAGATAAAGTTGAGAAATACAATATGTAATCACCTACTATAATCAACTAGACTCAAAAGACAATGGATGGAACTGGTTCAAGTAGCTTTTGAGTCGCACAAGGATACTTCACATGAACTGCTTGCAAAATTGCTTTGGTAATTTTACTTTCAATTCTTGTTTCACTTCTGTGTATGTGCGCAATCTCTTCAGCATGAATGCTTCAACAATTTATAGAATCAATAGTTGAGATGTTGTTGTTCAGTTCTGATGCAACTCTTCCTCGGTGGAAGAGTTTGAGTCTATCTCAACTTCCTTGGTCTTCCTTTATCTTGATTCTGTCCTACCTGAATGTGAAGTCCATCTCCTTATCAATTTGCAACCTTTTCGCTTAGGAGATAACCCCTTAATTCTGAGGTGATGTTTATATCCTGTGCATGGAATCTTCTCGTGCCATCTAGTCTGCTTGACTATGTTTGCCCTGATGGACCTGGTTCAACTGTGTTGTCATTTGTCATTTGGAAATGGAAAGAAAGGTGAAATTATTGGGGTAGGTAAGGTAGGTAAGGATGACACATGTTCCATTAAGAATGTGTACTTGATAGATGGCTTGAAATATAGCATGATTAGTGTTTCACAATTGTGTGACAGAGGTAACCTGGTTGCATTCACTTCCACAAAATGTTATGTGATTAACTTGCTTACTGACAAGATTGTTTTGCAGGAAAAAAGAGTGAATAACATCTATGTCATAGACCTGTCCACACTATTAGAAAATGAACTCGCCTGCTTAAGTGTGTTGGACAGTGATCCCCTCCTTTGGCACAAAAGACTTGGTCACGCTAGTCTAAATCAACTTAACAAATTAGTCTCCAAGGACTTAGTGGTTGGTCTTCCTAACCTTAAGTTCAAGGAAGACAAAGTTTGTGAGGCATGTGCAGGGGGAAGCAGGTAAGATCCTCATTCAAAAGCAAGAAAATGGTCAGTACCATCAGGACGTTTGAATTGGTTCATATGAATCTATGTGATCCTATGAGAACTCTGAGCAGAGGTGGTAAGAAATATGTGATGGTACTAGTTGATGACTACTCAAGGTTCACTTGGACCTTATTTCTTACATCAATAATATCTGATCATGGTACTGAATTTGAGAATGCAAAGTTTGCTGAAGTTTGTGATGAACATGGAATAAATCACAACTTTTCTGCCCCTAGAACCCCACAACAAAATGGGGTTGTTGAAAGAAAGAATTGAATTCTTGAAGATATGGCTAGAACCATGCTTCTTTCTAGCAAACTACCCCATAACTTCTGGGCAAAAGCAATAAACACTGCATGCTACATAATAAATAGATGCATGACCAGACCGCTGGTAGAGAAAACCCCTTATGAATTACTTAAAGGGAGAAAGCCCAACATATCCCACCTTAGTGCTTTTGGATGCAAGTGCTTTATGCACAACAATGGAAAAGATTCCCTAGGTAAATTTGATCCCAGAAGTGATGAGGGAGAATTATTGGGATATTTATCACATAGCAAAGCTTATAAAGTATATAATAAAAGTACTATGTGTGTAGAAGAGAGTCTGCATGTTGTTTTTGATGAAACTAACACTCTTTATGAGAGACAGGAACCAGAAGATGAGGAGCTTGGACTGGTCAGAAGCAGTGAACAAACTAGAGCAAATATGGAAGATGGAACAGGTGATGGACCAGGTCCAACTACCCCAAGCAACATGATAGGGGGAACTCAATAGAAAACTACCCTGGATCTTGGCCCTGATCCTGTTCCACAACAACAAAACACCATGGGATCATCAAATCGTGAACAATTGGTGGTCAAACCACACAGATATCAAAGTTCTCACCCCCTTGAGAACATTATAACTGATTTGGCATCCGGAATAAAAACCATGCAGTGAATTGATTCAACAAATTTCCATTTTTTGATGATGACAAACTCTGTGCTTAACTATGTAAATACTTCAATCCAACATAGGCACTTTTTATAGCATTAAGCATTTATCATGGAGATACAAGGTTCATTAGGTTATAAACATCACAATACTTTGAATAGAACAATATCTTCCCCCTTTTGGCATCATCGAAAAGTTGCAAAATGATGAACTTACTAGAATATAAATAATTACTCATGGCCATTGAGGCAACTGCAGGTGCAAAGCATGAATTAATCATCAAAAGAAACCAAGAAATGTAAGCTATTTAAGAAACTGAGAAAAAGTCGATAACATAGCAAAATTCATTGATTGGATAATTGATCAGGCACCAAACACAAAAAGAAATAAGAACAGCCACAACCATGAGCAATAAAAACAAAAACAGAACAGAATTAAACAATCCCAAACTGGGTCATAGAGGGGGGGTTTTGGAGGCACTGGACACCTAAGGTTGGGAAGGGGCAGGGATTGTGTTCTTGGCTTGAAGAATGGAGAGAATTTGTTGCAGCACACCCTCATTCTTCTCCCTTTCCTTAGCTAATTATGCTTTGAGATCATCCTGCTCATCTTCAACCTCTGTAAGGCGAGTTTTCAATCAAAGGATCTCAGCATCCTTGTCCTCACCTTCATGCACAAACTTCCTAACCTTTATATTAACAAGCATCTTCCTAGATGAACCAGGTTCATCCTTAGGAATGTTCACAATGTAGTCACATGTCAGTAGCGTGTTCTTCCCAAAGTGGTCCTTAGCAGTCTCCATTTCAGCCTTCTTCACTGGCACCATGAAGTGAGGAAGCACAACAGTTAAGATGAATCCATACGAAATAGCATGTGCCTTGGATCCATTCACAACCCTGTCCAAGAGTTGAATGATGAAGGATGGCCAATTAATCTGCCGAACCCGGTACAAACATTCCATGAGAGTAAGATCCATGTAACTTGTAATATGCCTGCGCTGTTGCCTGGGTAGTAAACACTTGATCGCAAACTGAAAGAACAGTTTGTGCTGTGGCCTCATCTCACTCTTAAACACTGCCCTGGGCTCCAGCTCTTGCTCATTCTCACTGAAAACCCTTGTGATTTGAAGGGCTGAACGAAAACCATCCAAACTAGGCCACCTTTGCCTGGTGTAGTTATCATACCCCTCAGAAGGAATACCAAGTATCTCACCCAATTCTTTGGCATCAAAAGAGATTTCAGCTCCATGTACCCTAGTGGAAACCCTGCCATCCTTGACTTCTGCATTAGCCATGAATTCCACAAGCTCATTTCTTGCCAGTCTTCCGTCAAGATGAAGTACCAGGTCCTTCCATCCCTGCACATCCAAGGTGTCCACAAGAAAGATCATCCCAGATTCCTCAAGATCCCTGAACAACTTTCCCTTCAAAATAGTACGTTTCAAAAAGTTTGTTAGCTTATCAGTATCCCCTCCAGATTCATCTGCTTCTTCTCCACTCCACTCAGAATCATCATTGATTCTAGCCTTCTTTGGTTTAGGCCTGGTTTGCTTGGAAATGGTTGAAGGCTTGGCAGACATAGAAGCTGACTTCTTTTAAGAAGTCTTGGCCTTCTTGGGCTTTGGTATCTCAACCTCAACCTGTGCTGGTTGTTCCTCCTGATGGACCAGGTCCATCTCATCATCGTCAATATGAACTGCCTCAACAGGCTCGCCAACCTTTGCCTTTCCTTTGGCAGCTTTCTTCTTTTTGCTCTCCCTCAGAGCTCTTTCCATCTCTTCTTCACTTTGTCTGACAGTACTTCTAGTAGCACGACTCTTAGGGACAAGAGCATTAGCAATTGAAGAGGCCTTTCTCTTCTTGGTTTGTACTGGAGTATCAACTTTATTGGATTTAGGGGTTCTCTTCTTCTTAGGTTAATAAGTTTTCCCCAATATTTTCATTAAGTCAGCTAGAGTTTCTTCAATAGATGAACCAGGTTCATCCACTGCATGTTGCAGATTCTCCAGTCCTACTGTTGCTTCTTCAGAGTTGCTTCCCACTAAGTTCTTGATACCCTCCTCAACGATCACAGGAGCGGGGCCACAGATTGCGAGAGTGGCACCTTCCTTCCCAGTTCCCCTTTCAGAACTCCCTTCTCCCTCTCTCTCAATTTTTGTTCTTTTCCCAATTTTCCTTCTCCTATCAGGTACTCTAAATCCACTACAGACCCAATCAAATAAACCTGTTTTCAGCCATTTCAAGTTCATACCTAACTTCAGAATTTGCATTTTCAGTATCAGATGAACCTGTTGCTTCTTCCTCATTTGCATATTTAAAGGACTCGCTTGAATTTTCAGAAACTTGGTCCCGACTGGCTTGAAGTTTTTCATCTAATTTCCTGGAAAGAGGACCAGATGCAACTGTTTTTCTAGCTAACATTTTACCTCTACGTTTTCTGGGGGCTGGAGTAGGGCTAGGTGTAACGACTAGAACTGATTGGGGTGAATGAGTGGGTTCAGGAATGGGTTCTGGAACTGGGGTGTTTTTAGGGGTTGAAGACCTGGTTGGAGATTGTGAGGGAGAGCTGTGTATCGATGAAGAATTAGAGCCAGTGTCTTCAAGACCGACATCATAATTCGGGGTGGTTGATGAAGATGTAGCAGGGGGTGGTATGGAGGACATTGTTATGAAGATTTGGAGAGAGAAAAGTATCGATCACTTTGGTTGAGAGGAATGATGAGCTTGGTTCTATGGTTATACTTTTGAAGCAGAGAGGTAATGATAGTTATTTAAAGATGTGGTTATTAAATGCACAACGAGCTTAATTCTTGGTCAAGTGGGAGTCTAATCACTGCAGGAGTGTCAGTATATTAGACGGTTATGACTCCCTAAATCTAGGCTAATTAAGATGTGATTGGACTCTTTGGAACGGGTTCATTTTGGGATAAGTAATTAAAATTTGAAATGAACCAAATATAGATAGAGTCCTGCTCAATCTAGTAAAAAGAAGTGGGTTAGGGTTAATATTCACAAATAAGGGGTTAGAAATCTAAGGGGTCATATAGCATTCGATAAAATGCCTAAGCAAGTTCGAATTGTGTTCATGATTCCCAATTCTAAGATGAATGTGTTGCATTATGAATTAGATTGACGTTGCTTGACGGTCCGGTGATTTGTGATAGAAATTAAAAAGGGAAATTCGACACAAGGTATGTATTGTTAATTTTAACCTTTGTAGAATCTTCTTGTTGGTGTTCGAGCATATGGTATGTGTACTTTGTTTGAGATTATCTGAATTGATTGTTCTAATGTGTTGAGACGTAAGATTCTATTCTCTGATTGTCCTAGCTGATTGCCACACCATCGTGCTATGTGAGATTGTGAAAATGGTGATTCCTTGTGCTTACCCTATCACGTGCAAAGCTCGTTATTTGTTGAATACCTCGGTATAAAAGGATGTACTAACAAACGAAAAAAATGATAACGAACCCAATTGTTGAATGTATCCAAGTGCTAAATGTTGTGTTGTAAATAATGGAAAGGAAAAGTGGATAACTAATTGAGCTTTATGTTGATGGCATACCGTATATGATTCACTGTTGGATAAAGATTTCTGTGGCCNTCACATGGGATGACAAGATTGCTAAGAAACTACATAAAAGGTACGAGCTACAACGCTGCCATGAAAGACTATACAACAAAAATTAGCCAACAAGGCATACCAAACTATACATGAGTCGACACCTGTTTATGAACCTATAAAGAATCATAAGTAATGCAACATAGCCGGAACAGGGCCCCGACATACCCATAATATCTATA
>MDKH01133928.1:0-13408 GCA_005239495.1 Nicotiana undulata | reverse complement strand
ATCTCCTCCGGCCACCTCCTCGCCGGAAACCATTAAGTCCTCACCATCCTCAGGCCTCTCATGCCTCCCTCATGCCGGTATTGCTGTCTCTAAGGTCCTCAAGAAACCAGGGTCCATTCTCTCACACCTTCGGCCTGTCTCAAGCCTTCATGGCTCGATCTCCAGTAAGATCTCCCTATTTCTCGGCTAAAGCTATGGTTTCTAAGCCGGTGCTCTCATCTCTGGCCTGTTTCTTCGAAACCCTAATTTCATCTTCTCAGATCTTTACAGATCTGAGGTAAGATAAACCTATTTCATGTGTTTTCTTATGAAAACCTTTTGATTTTTTAACGATGTTTTATTTTCCTAAAAACTAGGGTTTCGTGAAAACCTTATTCAAAATGTTTTCTGATTTTAAAAAAAAGTGCTTATTATCTAATTATTATGTGTTTTGATCGAATGTGTTGAGTGTTTCCTCAACCCTAACTAGTTTATGTTGAACCCCTAATTTTTGATACTTCGTCTGGATTCCGAAGTTCGTCCATGACTGTTTGCTACATGATTTTTCTGTGTGTTTAATTTTCATGATTATTTCTTCGTTTAATTAGAATATCTTGTGATTTTACCCTAGTATGTCTTTATTAGGGTTTCAGACTCGATTCTCTCTGTTTATACTCGATTCATCTGCTTGTTCATGGAAACCTATGTTATTTTGTCCTTAAAATAAGCATTATGTCAATCCTTTGATTCCCTAGTTCACTATGATGATACCTATGTGCTGATTTTCTCAATTATATCCATGTTTTATAGCCTTTAATTATTTCTTGCTTTATTCTCTGATTTACCGTGTTACATATTGATTCTTTACTAGTTATGTCCTCAATTAAACCCTTTGTGTATTTACCCCTAATTACCTACTCTATACCTTAGTTATTTGATTGCTTTCCTTAATTAACTACCCTATGCTTACTGAGCCTTGATTCTTTCCTTACTAGTCATGTACTGATTTTCTCTTTCCTTATATGATATTGGTTCTTACTGTTTGAATTAAACTCCCTTAACCTAAGGGAGTACTTGCCTTGATAGCTGACTGATTGATTCTGAGTTCCTTAATTACGATGCTACTATGATTCTTACCTTATTTTACTACCTGTTTTCAACTATAAATACTCTAGTCTTTCCCTAACACAGAGGGGACACACACACTGTTCAATTATCTCTTACACATACACACATACTCTACTGTTCTTCTCTTGATTACTTGCTATTACTAGTCGGCTGCAAGCCAAGACTGGTTATTCTATTTGCCTATTCTTCATTCTGTACTTGCTGTCTTCCACTGGTATGTCTTCAATTTATGTTTAAAGCTTCAAAACAATATGTTTCTTCGGATATTTCGATTAATCTTATTGCTAATCTGTTTTTACATTATGGTTTTATTGTTCTACTTGCAACTAGTTTGTATGCTTTGCTGCTTTAGTTCTTAATACCCTCTCCTTTAGCCTCAACATGTTACTACCCATTTTCATGCTCTAACATGATTCTGCTTCACTTATGTCCTCTTTGATTCCTAGTATACTACAATTGCACTATGCGTTACTTAGTCTCCATGTAATCCGGAACACATGATGTCCCAGAACTTTCTCTAAACATGTATATGACTCTGCTTGTTGTACGATTTTCCCTATGTGCTTCATGCTTGTCCCCTACCCCCTCAGTCCCTGCTTGTGATTGATGAACTTGGTTGGTTCTTGTTTCTTGTTCTATGCATACTGTTCTGATCCTAAGACTCTGACTATCTTACCCTATCCCTTTTCAAATTGTTTTAACTAAATGAATTCTGTTATTTTTCTCCAAAGCTTATTTCAAACAAGTTATTTTCAAAAGCTATTTTTCCTACTTAACTCTTTTCAAATCACATCCTGCACTTCACTTTATTCTTAGACCCTTAAGTTCTGCCCCCTTAGTGTGAGCACTGCTTTGGGACCCTTGAGCTCCCTTTGAAATCTGACACACTGAGGCTGGCACTTCCACACTGCACTTATTCTACTTTGACTTTGAGATCTGGGTGTGAGCATTGCCCGGGAGCCCTTGAGGTTCTTCGGGAACTTTGACACACCCGGATTATGAGAAAGGCTGTGAAATACCATATGGCAATGAGGTTCTGAAGGACTTGGGCCTATCTGTAGGCTCCCTATAGAATATCTTCTTATATTTTCTCTATTTCAATTCATGATCCATGGTCTGTAATAACTTATTGTAAACAACTCTTGGGGGATGGATAGTGAAAAGGTAAAGGGGTAACTATGCATGCTATAGATATAAAAAGGTAGAAACCATGCTATTAGGTTTACATTACCTATGTGTGCTATAGAAATCATGTCTAGTACTAACACGTGCAGAGCATATCGTGCATTAGAAATCATGCTCTCTAGGATTGCATGACACTGTTCAGCATTTTATTTCAATATTGTTAGATCACTTAGAAAATTATGTTCATGGGATCAGTAATAACAATGGAAAAAGCTATTATGTGCATATGTTCATGCATTCTGAAAACGTAATCTAAATCCTGCCTCAAAACAAGCGTTAACAAATCCGTAATTATGCTTTACCATGATACGCGTAGAAATCATGTTTTAGGTAAACAACTATTAAAATCCGTCACCTATGCTATTCCTGAAGTTATGCATGATGTTGTGATCCGGCATTCATTTAGAAATCATGTTTAGGCTATCATGTTGCATTAGATATCATGCAATAGGATCATACTCAGTCTAAGCATATGTCTGAAACAATCCCATGGCCTAAATACACTGGTAATCAGCTCTTTGTACACGCTTAGAATAACATAGTATTGACAATCTGGACCCTTAATGAACTTGTACCATTGCTGCATGTTATTTTATACCTAGGCCAGTCTTAGGTAATCAATTACAAGAAATAAAACCAGACCTGTCTTTGTGATCATGATCAACTACCAGCATGCTAAAATCAGTAGGCAAGCCATGACTAGGACTTCCTCTCTGAGTTTTGTGATATAATTGAACTCTGTTGTTGCCACATAGACATCATGTTTAGGAGTTAAATCTGGACCTAAATTTGTATATGAGGCATATTGTATATGTGCAATACTTGTGGAGGTAAACTTGAGCCTTTCACCTGCTTATCTGTGTTCCCATTAATTGCAGTCATACCTGTTATTTTTATCTGTCACCTTAGAATATTACCTTTTAAAACCTGAGGGTCTTCCTAGTACCTCCCTCTTAGGATAGTAGTCCTAACCTCCTCCATGACTAATAGGAAAGGGGACAGGTAGCAGCATGCAATAGAGTTCGTGACCAACACGCGCTTAAATTACCTTCACGGGGTGGGAAAGGGTAGAATATGGATATGATGACCGATGCGTTAATATCACGTGTAGCCCCTCTTTGAGGAGTGTTTTACCGGGTATTGAATTGATGTGATCCATATTATCACAAACCTAATATATCTTTTACTTTACACGCTTAGATTGTAACTCTTTGTATTTCAAAACTTAACTTCTCTCTAATTATTTTCAAACACATGCACGCCTAAGACTTAAATCCCCTCTTATTTGAGCCTTTATGTGTTTGTTTGCTAAATTGTACAGATTCACAAAAGATGTTTGGTCGGGAACCACACTAGTGGATCCTGAGGGGTGCCTAACACCTTCCCCTTAGGATAATTTCAAGTCCTTACCCTATCTCTGGTTAACAACGTAGTTGTAAATGAACCCCTTAGGTGCCGTAACGCACCTCAAAAGATGTTAGGTGGCGACTCTTCAAAATGCAAAAACCCTTTCCCAAAAGGACGAGTTGTCTCAACCGAATTTCATAAACCCGATCTCTACGAGGAAAAAAGGGGCGCGACAGCATGGCGACTCTGCTGGGGATTATAGGCTTTTACCGTTACAAATCGCTTTGTGAATTTTTCTGAGTATGCTTTGTTTGATATTTGTACCCTTTCCTTTTCCCCCTCTTATGCGCAATTAATTGTTTATCTCTTTCAAGTATTTATTCCTTCCAACAAGTAAAACTGACATATTTCTTTGTTTTTCTTTGTAACCGCTTTAAATCACAACTGTTGTATTTACCGCTTTTTAACGTGCAAATACGTGACAACCTGCTTTTAATGCTTATTATTGCATAATCATGCTCCACATTCATACTTCACTCGTGCCAAACAAATACTATAGCAACGCTTGATGAGTGGTTGCGTTCTTCCTATACTATTACCCACCCTAAATTCGGAAAGGCTTATTTGCGGTAAAACTAGTCGATCAGCGGTGCAGTCGACGATTCTGTGCCTTTGCCCCTTGAGTTATCCGCTAAAGGATACCAGTCTAAAACCTCATAGAAACCTTACTCGGTTATATTGTTGCATGCATCGTGGTCAAACATAGCCGAGCTAAAGCTTTTTCCGCACGATAGCTTTTAAGAAAGCCTTGTCCAAAGTCCACTGGGGTTTCCCTAACTCCAAACGGACATCATCACGTTCTGTGCATTTATTTGGAGAACTAAATGCTTCATGCTGATTGTTGATATTAAATAGTCGAGTCTGGTTGGGGTAAGGGTCTAATCTTGTTTGCCTTGCACAAATATGAGGCACGAAGTCCCCAGGTTCGGCATGGTCTCCAATATCCACCCAAGACTGCTGAGCTGGTGGGAAGATCTACACTCTAGTGACAAAACTCTCGTCAGAAAATATTTGGGCAATCTACCATCTCTCCTAGAAATTCAGCCTAACAACATGATAATAGAGGCTGCTATTCTGTTTTGGGATTGTGAAAAAGTTGTGTTCCTCTTTGGGGACATTGAAATGACACCTTTTTGGAGGAAATAGGAGGACTGGCTGACCTAGTGTGGGAAACCCCAGGATTGCTAATGCCTGAGAACCGCACAGGAAAAGGTTTCACTAAAATGATGGGTTTGAAGAAGAATGCAGAACGGGTATGCTTAAAGGAATCATACATCCCTTTTGACTACTTGTACGAAAGGTACAGTCACAGCAAATCATACCGTACCTACCATGACGAGTTTGCCATCACGTCCTTAGGACACATCCATCGTAGAGTATTCGTCTTCATGTTTTGCTTCTTGGGTTTGATCGTGTTTCCAATGAAGAAGGAGAGAAGCCATACTAGAATGGCCATGGTAACCAAGACCCTAATAGAGGGGATTGGTGGGCAGACATTCAGCATTGTACCCATGATCATTGCAGACATATACCGAGCCTTGGATAAGTGTCAACGAGGAGCGAGACATTTTGAAGGCTGCAATCCACTACTTCAGCTTTGGCTCATGGAGCATCTCCAAAAGGGCGAATACCGACAACAGTTTCAGCGAAGGGCGTGGAATGACCACATCACTTTCCACCATCCAAAGCGAATGAATTACATCCCCGACATGTTCACTCAGCCTGAGAATTCCAAAGGATGGGTCGAGCTCTTTGATAATATGACTGAAGAACAGGTTCAATGGATGTTCGAGTGGTTTCCGACAGAGGAGTTCATCGCCCATTCCAGAGATGCACCGTTCCTGATACTGATTGGTCTGAGAGGAACATACCTTTACGTCCCACTTCGAGTTATGAGGCAAGAAGGTAGGAAGCAAGTCATACCTAGGGTCGACAAGATGATCCATCTTCGTGCAGACTTCCAAGATGATGATAGTCCCCATAAGTGCCAACCCCAGCACATGTGGCATTGCAAGATTGTACTGGAGAAAGACACAATCAAGCCAGACAGGTATCATGTCGGTTTCACCCCTTTCTAATATGGTTAGTGGGAAGATAATTGGGTCGGTCAGAGCAAGCCAGGGTATGTTCAAGGCCACAGGGTTATAGATGAAAAGGTTGAGGCGCAAGTCAAATTCAACCAGCTGCGCAAAAGGATCCGTGAATGTGAGGATGAGCACCGCAAAATACATGAGTCTAACAAGAAGCTGATCGATGAGTGGGAAGACATGGCTATCAACACCAACAAGAGGTTAGGATACTTAGAACGAGGTATAGTCGAGCTGGAGGAGAAATTCATCAAAAGAGTCGAAGATTGTCAAAAGGCTGAGTGGACCGAAGGCGAACATCTAGCCAGAGCATACCTGTTGCTGGGACTTTGTGAGTTGGGGATGCTATTCGAGGGGAGCAATAATGCCGAGTCTGGGGAAGGTCCTTCTTGGACCAAGTAGATAGGAATGTCTTTCTTTCCTTTATCAATGTAATAAGGCCAATGGCCATCAGTGACCTTTACTTTCTGTTTATTTAGTGTCATTTTGGGATTCGTCTATTTCTTATCAATAAAATGAGGCATTTAGAATTTTAAGTTCTCCAAATCAATTTGTCGCTAGGCCTACCTCAGGCACAAAGAGGTTCCCAAATTAGGACACGCTTTACATTCCCGCACTATGTGTTTAAATACTGCAATACTTTTTCATAATCTTCACTGACTTGGCTACCTTTTGTTTTTGTTTCTTTTTCTTTATTATTCCCCTTCCCAAAGGTTAGTTTGTGCACTCTGGCATCATCAGCTTATCGCACAAGATCCAAGGGCCCTCCACCTACTCCTCCTCCTAGTCCAACGAAAGACAAGAACAAAGGCAAGATTAAGATGGAAGAATCCAGCAATGCCAGGAAGGAGAACATGGTTGAACGGGTAGAGTTCACTGATGGCCAGGGCATTCTGGTCCTAAATGAGAACATGTCACCACTTGAACAGAAATTGCTGAAATTTCAAGAAGAACTTGATCAGGTTCAAAATCTAGCCAACCTGTCATTTTCCCTCAATTTCCTAGACGTCAACTTCCCGAACGATCAAAACCCTACACCTCTACAAAATATCCCAAGACAACAGAATCATCCCGCACCTCACCATCACACCACTCCGCCAAAGAACAAACTCTCCCAACACAATGCAATACTTGCCATACCTCAAACAACACTCCACTACTTATACCAGAACCTCAGAACCCCACAAAGGACTATTTCCACGCCTATAACAATCCCATCTACGTGGAAACCGTGCCACACTTCACTCCACCTATCCCACACACGTCCGAGTCTGATGAAAAGGACCTGTTTATCAAGAACTTGGCCGAGGAACTTAGGAAGTTGACCAACCGGGTTAAAGGTGTCGAGGGAATCAAAGGAGTCGAAGGGATGAATTATGAAGACCTTTGCATACAACCTGATATCGAACTGCCCGAGGGGTACAAACCTCCAAAGTTCAAGATGTTTGACGGTACTGGTGATCTGAGGGTCCATCTAAGGACCTATTGTGACAAGCTAGTTGGTGTGGGAAAGTATGAAAGGATCCGCATGAAGCTGTTCATGAGGAGTTTGAAGGGAGATGCATTGTCTTGGTACATCAACCAAGATCCCAAGAAGTGGTCAAACTGGGTAAGCATGGCATCTGACTTTATGGACAGATTCAGATTCAATACAGAGAACGCAGCAGACGTGTTCTATATTCAGAATTTGAAGAAGAAGCCCACAGAGGCATTTCACGAGTATGCTACTTGCTGGAGGTCCGAAGCTGCTAAGGTCAAACCCTCCTTAGAAGAGGAGCATATGAACAAGTTCTTTTTTCGGGCCCAGGACCCACAGTACTATGAACGGTTGATAATGATTGAGAACCACAAGTTCTCCGACATTATCAAATTAGGCGAGAGGATTGAAGAAGGTATTAAGAGCGGTATGGTCACGAATTTTGAAGCCTTGCAAGCTAAACACAAGGCTTTACAGTCCGGTGGTGTGTCTAAGAAAAGAGACGTGGGATCTGTAATTGTTGCACAAAGAGCCAAATCCCCACTCAAATACAAAATCTACCCAACACCACCACTCGCATACCAACCAACCCCAAACTACCAAGCACCTTCGCCTACTTACCAAACTCCACCACCCGCCTACCAATCTCCACCACCTACATATCAACCTATTTCACCTAGATACTCACAACCCGCTCCTGTCTACCACACTTACAATTCTCAACCATCTCATTACCAATCACCCCCTACCGGTCAAAACTTCCCTAGACCTCATCCTAATTTTGATCGCAGACCTCCAAAATAGTACACCGCCATCGCTGAACCCATCGACCAGCTATATGAAAAGCTCAAAGCAGCTGGTTATGTCACACCTATCCCTGTTGTCACCCCTGAGAACCCTTCTCAGTGGGTTAACCCAAACAAGTCTTGTGCATACCACTCCGGCATGAAGGGGCACACCATCGATGAATGCTGCTCTTTGAAAGACAAGATACAGTCCCTGATTGATAACAAGATCATTGTGGCAAAAGATCCCACTCCAAACATCCGCAACAATCCTTTGCCAGACCATAAGGGTGGAGGTATCCACATGATCAAAATAGAAGATGATTGGGACCCCGAGGGATCAATCGGATTAATCGCAGAAGGTGATGATCCAAAGAAACCAGCAGTCACTCTCAACCCGATCATAGTCCATATTCATCCGTCTGAGGATGCTGAGGTAAATATGTCCATACCTCTTGAGTTTGAAGCACCGCCACCCGTAAAGACACCAGTACCGATTGAAGTTGAGTTCGTGTCTCCGGCAAATGCAGCCGCACCATTTAAGGTTGCAGTCTTGCCACCCAAGGCACATGTTCCATTTGAAGTAAGGATAGACGCACCAATTCAAGTGGCAATGTCGACCATGCCTCCCTTCTATACAAAGGATGTCTCTTGGGATTACACAGCCGAGGCGAGAAGGAAAGGCAAGATCAAGAATGAAGAAGCTGTCGCAGTGCAGGGTATGACAAAAACTGGCAGAGTCTATACCCCTGAACATCTGGCCGAATCAAGCAAGCAGGCTTCCAACCAGCCTCCCCTTATTGAGACAGGCCTAGATGACCTTTGGAGGAAAGTACAGGCTCAGGAGTATTTGGTCATCGATCAGCTGAACAAGATGCCAGCACAAATACCCATCCTCTCTTTGCTACAGAATTCTGAGACACATATGAGTGCTTTGTTGAAGGTGTTGAATGAAGCGTATGTGTCGAACAACATCACGAGTGGAGAAATGGTCAATATGGTGGGCCAAGTGTTGGAAGCCACAAGATCACTTTCCATGAGGACGAGCTGCCTCCTGAAGGGCTGGGCCATAACAAAGCGATGTACATCATTGTGTAATGCGAAGATTATTTCATCACCAAAATCCTGATTGATGGAGGATCCAGTCTTAACATCTGTCTGTTGATAACACTCAAGAAATTAGGTAAAGGGTTGCATGAGATAAAGGATGGGGAAATCAATGTGAAAGCTTTCGATGGATCTCAAAGGTCCACCATTGGTGAGATAATCCTATGCCTGCAAATGGTACCAACTTGGTTCGAGGTTGACTTCCAAGTGATAGATGTGCCAGCGTCCTACAATCTGTTATTGGGACGACCATGGATCCATGCTACTGGGGTCGTAGCCTCAACATTCAGGCAGTGAAGTTCGAGTGGAACAACCAAGAGGTGATTATTCATGGCAATAGTAGTAACCATATTTAAAATCACCAGACTATTCTGGTGATTGAAGGAAGAAGAAAGCTGGGTGGAGAAACTTACCACCACATTGAACGGGTCAATGCTATCGACAAGGAAATGGTGGGATAGCAAAATTGAGAGTATACTAAACTGGAGTGGGTACAAGCCTGGCAAAGGGCTCGGCAAGAACCTTCAAAGAATCTCCAAACCTATCAAGATCAAAAGCCATGGCACCACTTTTGGTTTGGGGTACGACTACACTTGGCAAGAATTCAACAACTGGTCACCACATTGGCGCGGTCATTACTACCCTTTGGAGCAGCCAATACCACATCTAGAACAGACCTTCCAACGGGCAAACATTATTTATGGATCAGACGAAGAAGAAGCACTTGCAGCAATAAGGAACTTGTTTCTGAAGGACAGTGATATGGACTATTGGGTTATTCTCGAGGAGGAGGGGGAGGAAGGTCCTTCCATACAGGCTGTGAGCAGAGGGACATACCTCAAGAATTGGACTGCCAGGACAACCAAAGCCCGACAAGCCTCGGGGTAGCAAGGCTAAAACAAGCATTATTCGTTGTCTTTCTTTGAAAAAAGATTTCCTTTCTCATTTTAATTCCTGCAATAAGATCTTCAATGTTCAAAAACAATCATTCAATTTATTAAAAGCATTTTCAATTTTTCTTATGAATCAAATATTTATTGCTATTGTTTTCTCTCATTACTTTATCTATAAAGCATTACTATTACTTGTCTTGATGACCCAATGACTGTGACATGCAACGAGACAACGCAGCAAACAGACGTCGATTCAAAAGAAGATGACATACCTGACGAGATTGTCAAGGAAGTCGAAAACATTGAGAACAGACCTAAGTCCAACCTGGACGAGACTGAAGTTATCAACCTGGGAGATTCAGAAAACGTCAAGGAGACCTGCATCAACATTCATTTGTCACCGTTAGGAAATAAAGAATACACAGAGTTTCTAAAAGAATATGAGGATATATTTGCATGGTCGTATGATGACATGACTGGTCTAAGTATGTCTATTGTGGCTCACAAATTTCCAACCAATCCAATATGTCCGCCGATAAAACAAAAGCTCAGAAAGTTCAAACCCGACATGAGTTTGAAAATCAAGGAAGAAGTTACCAAGCAGATCAACACCAAGGTTCTCAAGGTAGTTGAGTACCCGGCGTGGTTAGCCAACATCGTACCCGTGCCAAAGAAAGATAGGAAGGTTAGAGTCTTTGTCGACTACCGGTATCTCAACCGAGCCAGTCCAAAAGATGACTTCCCCTTACCAAATATACACATCCTAATTGACAATTGCGCCAAGCATGAGCTATAATCATTCGTTGATTGCTTCATCGGGTATCATCAGATCTGGATGGATAAGGAAGACGCTGAGAAAACGGATTTCATTACACCGTGGGGAGTATACTGCTACTAGATGATGTCGTTCAGCCTGAAGAATGCAGGGGCCACCTATATGAGTGCTATGACCAGTATCTTTCACGATATGATACACAAGGAGATTGAGGTATATGTGGATGATGTTATTATCAAATCCAAGAAAGCCACTGACCACATAGAAGATTTGAGGAAGTTCTTCAATAGATTGCAGAAATATAATCTGAAGCTGAACCCTGCGAAGTGTGCATTTGGGGTTCCTGCTGGGAAGTTGCTTGGGTTTATTGTGAGCCGCCAGGGAATAGAATTGGATACGTCAAAAGTCAAGGCCATTCAGGAACTACTGCCACCAAGGAACAAGAGAGATGTGATGAGTTTCTTAGGGAGGCTCGATTACATTAGTCGATTCATAGCACAGTCTACAGTTATCTGTGAGCCGATCTTCAAGATGCTGAAGAAGGATGCCGCGACCAAATGGACCAATGATTGCCAAAGGGCTTTCGACAAAATTAAGGAATACCTGTCAACACCACCAGTCCTATTATCGCCTGAGCCAGGTAGACCTTTGCTACTCTACCTTGCAGTGTTAGAAGGAGCCTTCGGCTACATTCTGGGGCAGCTTGATGAAACGGGGAGAAAAGAGCAGGCAATTTACTATCTCAGCAAGAAGTTCACTTTGTATGAGGCTTGGTATTCTCTTCTGGAACGCACCTGTTGTGCTTTGACTTGGGTCTCCCAAAAGCTAAGGCGTTATTCCTGTGCCTACACAACATATCTCATATCAATGATGGATCCATTAAAGTACATCTTTCAGAAGCCCATGCCCACGGGCAAGCTAGCCAAGTGACAAATCCTGCTGAGTGAGTTCGACATTATCTATGTGACTCAAAATGCGGTCAAGGGACAGGCACTGGCAGACCACCTCGCTGAGAACCCTGTGGACGAAGAATACGAACCCCTAAAAACGTACTTCCCCGATGAGGAGGTATCATTCATAGGGGAAGACATTGTAGAATCCTATGACGGTTGGAGGATGTTCTTCGACGGAGAAGCAAACTTCAAAGGAGTTGGTGGTGGAGCAGTCTTAATATCAGAAACTGGCCAGCATTATCCGGTATCTACCAAGCTCAGGTTCCCCTACACCAACAATATGGTAGAGTATGAAGCATGTATCTTAGGGCTCAACATGGCCATTGACATGAACGTTCAGGAGCTGTTAGTGATTGGTGACTCAGATTTACAACTACATCAGGTACAAGAAGAGTGGGCAACCAAGAATTGCAAGATACTGCCATATCTGCACCACGTGCAAAAATTAAGGAAGAGGTTCACGGAGACAGAATTTAGGCATGTTCCCAAGATTCAAAATGAGTTCGTCGATGCATTGGCTACTTTGTCCTCAATGATCCAGCACCCGGACAAGAACTTCATTGATCCTATTCCAGTAAAGATCCATAATCAGCCTGCTTACTATGCCCATGCTGAAGAGGAAGCGGACGAAAATCTTTGGTTTCATGACATCAAGGAGTATTTGGCAAAAGGCGATTACCCAGAGCTTGCGAATCCGACTTAGAAACGCACACTTCGAAGACTATCAACCAATTTCTTTCACAACGGAGGAATCATGTATAGGAGGACTCCCAATTTGGGATTATTAAGGTGTGTCAACGCAAAAGACGCATCAAAACTACTAGAGGAAATTCATGCTAGGACCTGCGATCCACATATGAATGGTTTTGTTCTGGCAAAGAAGATACTCTGAGCTGGTTACTTTTGGATGACCATGGAAACAGACTGCATCCAATATGTCCGAAAATGCCACCGTTGTCAGATACACGTTGATATGATAAAGGTACCCCCAAACAAGCTCAATGCGACAAGCTCACCCTGGTCGTTTTCCGCCTGGGGCATGGATGTTATTGGACCAATCGAGCCTGCCGCCTCCAACGGGCATAGGTTCATTTTGGTAGCCATTGATTACTTCACTAAATGGGTCAACGCATCCTCATACAAAGCAGTTACCAAGAAAGTCGTGGCCGACTTTGTCCGCGACCAGATTGGGTTTCGGTTCGGGATTCCAGAGTCAATCATCACCGACAATGGTTCCAATATCAACAACGACTTGATGAAAGCCATGTGTGAAACTTTCAGAATCAGACACAAAAACTCTACAGCCTATAGACCTCAGATGAATGGAGCAGTAGAAGCCGCCAACAAGAATATCAAGAAGATATTAAGGAAGATGATAGAAAAGCACAAACAGTGGCATGAAAAGTTATCATTTGATATATTGGGATATCGCACCACCGTCCACACATCAACCGAGGCAAGGCCTTATATGTTGGTTTATAGAAGTCGTTAATCCCGCTGAAGTTGAAATTCCATCTCTAATGATTATACAAGAGGCTGAGCTCAGCGACGAAGAATGGGTAAAAAACATGTTATGAGCAACTAGCCCTCATAGACGAAAAGAGAATGAATGCAGTCTGTCATGGTCAACTC
>ML290999.1:0-77582 GCA_005239495.1 Nicotiana undulata | reverse complement strand
CCGTTCTGGAGCTCTTGGGGTCGTCAACAATGGAGGAAATATGATTTTTGGGAAAGAATTCACGACTTGGGCCTTTTAATGGGAGTGCCCAGCAGTTTCCGCACCTGCGACCTTTGGATCGCAGGGGCGGAATCGCACCTGCGGAAAAAGGCCTGGGCACTGGGGCAAATTCCCGCACCTGCGGACTTTGGATCGCAGGTGCAAACTCGCACCTGCGGGAAATTGTCCGCACCTGCGATGGCCTGGGCCCCTGGGGAAGGTCGCGCCTGCGGGCTTTTGTCCGCGCTTGCGGAGCCGCGCCTGCGAGAAGAGGATCGCCCCTGCGGCTGGAGCCGCACTTGCGAAGGGATTTCCGCTGGTGCGAACCTCGCGCCTACGGCTCATGGACCGCAGGTGCGGTCACACCAGTAAATTCCCACCAGCTATGAGTTTTGCTGGTTTTTGACCCCGATCGGGGTCCGGGAGACCCCTGGGCCCACCCGAGCCCTCGACAAATTATACCAACAAGTCCCAAATCACATGACGGACTTGCTCGAGCTCCCAGAACACTAAAAACATCATTCAAACCAAGAATCACTCTCCAAAACCCCTTAGATCAAACTTAGGATTTCTAGAAAATTTCAAATGGCTCATCAATACGCCGAACGGGTCTATACTGCTCGGAATGACTCCAAATTTTGCGGGCAAGTCATAAATGACTATATGGAACTACTGCCAGTTTCGGAATTCCTTTCGGACCATGATATCACGAGGTCCAATTCCAGGCTGAATTCCAAATCACATGAAATCCTGAATTCCAATTCAGGTGCCGATATTCTCCCGGGTCATCAGAAACCCGAGGCGAACACACTCCCAAGTACTAAATCATCATCCGGAGCTGCTAGAGCTGTCAGAACTCGATTCCGAGGTCGTTTGCTCAAAATGCTGCTCGGAGCCAAAATCAGCCAAATAGGCTTAGCCTTCAGGAACCAAGTGTTCCTGAACTGGCCAAATCACTTCTGAATCTCGAACTACCTGCCCACACAAGTCATAAGGCACGAGTAGTCACTATGGAAGGAGTCATTCACGGTAACGAAGTCCCAACACACAAAACGACCGGCTGGGTCGTTACAAGTCGGGTGTAACTATCTCTAGTATCCACCTTTTTATTGGGGCTATCAATCTCTTGAGTTCACCCCAATACCGTGTTAGATACCTAGACTTGGGTCATCTCTCTCAAGAATAACCCTAGTCATGAGGGCATCTAAATTATGAATTATGCATGAAATACCTAATCACAAATTCATCCTAAAATAGAAGACCCATTAGTTACCCACACTAGGGTTGGATCACAACCCTAGCTTAAGGGTCTACCTAGTCATTTTCAAGCAAGAAACTAAGATAGATGATGAAATTGAACACATAAATGTTGATTACAGGAAAGAAATCTAAGAAATATTGTAAGATCTAAGCTAAAATTACTCAAAACGGAATAAAATAGTTGTTCACGTGCTCACTCTAACATCTGATAACCTAAAAATGAGAAAAAGATGTATTTATACTAGGCTGAAAATACTGGACAAAATTGCCCCTACGGAGATTTCGCTCCCAACGGAATTCTGAGCGCTCCAGCGGATTGGCTTCCGATGCAGCGGAATAATAACCGATGCAGCATTTTAGGAATTTGTACATTCTCTGGAACTCCATTCTACTCCCAGCGGAATAATGTGGCGCTGCAGCGGTCCCTGAAACGCGGCAGCGGAATAATACCGCTGACCGCGTTAATGTGTAATCCCCAAATGTCTGAGTCTCTGATCTTGGGAAAATGCTCCCAGCATATTTTTGAACGCTGCAGCAGCTGGGCAAACGCTGCAACAAAATTGTGGCACGGATAGCGACCCATCTTGGCCTAATAACATGTTCTCTAAAGTTTTGCAATGGGGCAGCGGATGGAATTCCGCTGCAGCGAAGTGACAACCGCTGCAGCGGAATACTGGCGTGGACCGCGTTTTTGCTGGGTTCTGGGATAATGCAAGATTATGCTCCTCTTTGAGTCATTTTAAGTCAATATCTTCAATTCACTCACTTCCTGCAATTTAAACAACTTGCATCAATTTTTAGGAGTATCTTAATCAATTTCGTCTCAAAACCTAAGAAAACGGGATTAAATAATAGGTACAAATCACTAGTTATTAGAGCATTCCTCAAGAACTGGACTGTTAAACCATCAAGGGCCCGACGAGTCCCGGGGTAGCAAGGTTGATAGCATTGTTTACTTTTGAAAATGATTTCCTCTTTTCATTTTAAATAATATTTTCAGTGTTCCGTTTCGAAAAATATTATTTGAATTTTTGAAATCATTTTTTAACACTTTAAATGGCTTGATGTTTTATTATTACTATTTTTTATATCTTTATCCCTACAGCATTACTATTTCCTATCTTGATGAACCAACGACTGTGACATGTAATGAGACAACGCAACAAAAGGACAGTGATTCGAAAGAAATAGAGGAAGAGGATGTAATACCTGAGAAGATTGTCAAAGAAGTGGAGGATTTTGAGAACAAGCCCAAGTCCAATCTGGACGAAACCGAGGTAGTCAACTTGGGAGATTCTGAAACCATCAAGGAAACCCGCATAAGCATCCATTTGTCACCGTCAGAGAAAGAAAAATACACTCGGTTCCTGAAAGAATATGAGGATATATTTGCATGGTCATACGATGATATGACGGGGTTGAGCACATCCATGTAGCTCACAAGTTACCCACAAATCCAATGTGTCCGCCAGTAAAGCAGAAAGTCTGGAAATTCAAGCCAGATATGAGCCTGAAAATCAAGGAGGAAGTTACTAAGCAAATCAAAGTCAAGATCCTCAGGGTAGTAGAATACCCGACCTAGTTGTCCAACATTGTACCGGTTCCAAAGAAGGATGGGAAAGTCAGAGTATGTGTTGATTATCGGGATCTCAACAGATCAAGTCCAAAGGATGATTTCCCGCTGCCAAATATACACATTTTGATCGACAATTTTGCCAAGCATGAACTCCAACCCTTTGTATATTGCTTTGCAGGTTACCATCAGATCTGGATGGACGAAGAAGACGCCGAGAAAACAACCTTCATTACACCGTGGGGGGGTGTACTGCTACAAAATTATGCCATTTGGTCTAAAGAATGTTGGGGCCACCTACATGAGGGCCATGACAACCATTTTCCATGATATGATACATAAAGAGATAGAGGTATGTGTGGATGATGTCATCATTAAATCCAAGAAGGCCGCAGATCACATAGAAAACTTGAGGAAATCTTTTACCGGCTGCAGAAGTACAACCTGAAGCTTAACCCCGCAAAGTGTGCATTGGGGGTTCCTGTCGGAAAGTTGTTGGGATTCATAGTCAGCCGTTGGGGAATAGAGTTGGACCCGTCAAAGGTCAAAGTCATCCAAGAATTACCACCACCAAGAAGCAAGAAGGATGTGATGAGTTTCTTGGGACGCCTCAACTACATCAGCCATTTCATAGCACAATCCACAGTAATATGTGAGCTGATTTTCAAAATGCTGAAGAAGGACGCCACAACAAGCTGGACCGAGGATTGTCAAAAGGCTTTTGAAAAAATCAAGGAATACTTAGCCACACCACCAGTCTTAGTTTCGCCAGAGCCTGGTAGATCACTATTACCCTACCTTGTAGTGTTAGATGGAGATTTTGGTTGTGTTCTAGGACAACATGACGATACGGGGAGAAAGGAACAGGCCATATATTACTTGAGTAAGAAGTTCACTCCTTATGAAGCACGGTACTCTCTGCTAGAAAGCATTTGTTGTGCTCTAACCTGGATAGCTCAGAAGCTAAGGCATTACTTCTTTGCTTATACTACATATCTCATATCAAGGATGGATCCCCTGAAGTACATCTTTCAGAAGCACATGCCTATAGGGAAGATGGACAAGTGGCAAATCTTGTTGACTGAGTTCGACATCATCTATGTAACTCAGAAAGCAGTCAAAGGACAAGCATTGGCAGACCACTTGCTGAAAATCCTGTAGGAGGATAATACGAACTCCTAAAAACGTATTTTCCTGATGAAGAGGTATCATTCGTAGGAGAAGACATTGCTAAAACCTACGATGGTTAGAGAATGTTTTTCGACGGGGCGGCAAACTTCAAAGGGGTAGGCATTGGAGCCGTTTTGGTATCGAAAACTGGTCAGCATTATCCGGTGTCTGCAAAACTCAGATTCCCATGCACTAACAACATGGAGGAATATGAAGCTTGCATATTAGGTCTCAACTTGGCTATTGATATGAACGTTCAGGAACTGTTGGTGATCGGTGATTCAGACCTGCTGGTACACCAAGTATAAGGAGAGTGGGCTACCAAGAATTCCAAGATACTACCATATCTGCATCATGTACAAGAAATGAAGAAGAGGTTCACAAAGATAGAATTTTGGCATATCCCCAGAATTCAGAATGAATTTGCAGACGCATTGGCTACCTTGTCATCAATGATACAACATCCAGACAGGAATTTCATCGATTCCATTCCAGTAAAGATCCATAATCAGCCGGCATATTGTGCTCATGTTGAAGAAGAAACGGACAGAAAATCGTGGTTCCACAACATAAAAGAGTACTTGGCAAAAGGAGAATACCTAGAGCATGCAAACCATACTCAGAAACGCACACTTCAGAGGTTGTCCAATCACTTCTTCCAAAACGGAGGGACCTTATGTAGAAGAACTCCTGATCTGGGATTGTTAAGGTGTGTTGACGCAAAAGAGGCTTCCAAATTGCTCGAGGAGATACATGTCAGAACCTACGGCCCACATATGAATGGCTTTTTCTTGACCAAGAAGATACTCAGGGTCGTATACTTTTGGATGACCATGGAAATAGGCTACATCTGGTATGTTCAGAAATGCTACCAATGCCAGATACATGTAGACATGATACGAGTGCCGCCAAACGAGCTCAATGCAACAAGCTCACCTTGGCCCTTTGTTGCCTTGGGAATGGATGTCATTGGTCCAATTGATCCCACCGCTTCAAACGGGCAGAGGTTCATTTTGGTGGCCATCGGCTACTTCACTAAATGGGTTGAAGGTGCATCCTACAAAGCTCTGACCAAGAAGGTCATTGCAGATTTTGTCCGTGACCGAATTGTTTGTTGATTTGGGGTTCCAGAGTCCATCATCACTGACAATGCCACCAATATCAATAGTGACTTGATGAAAGCTATGTGTGAAACTTTCAAAATCAAGCACAAGAATTCCACAGCATACAGGCCTCAAATGAATGGAGTCGTGGAAGCCGCCAACAAAAACATCAAGAAGATACTAAGGAAAATAGTAGAGAATCACAAGCAATGGCACGAGAAATTACCATTCGCCTTGTTAGGATACCGTACCACAGTCCGTACATAAACTGGGGAAACTCCCTATCTGCTGGTTTATGGTACCGAAGTTGTCATTCACGCCGAGGTAGAAATCCCTTCTTTGAGAATCATACAAAAAGTCGAACTCAACGACGCAGAATAGATAAGGAGCGGCTATAAGCAATTAACCCTAATAGACGGAAAAAGGATGAATGCAGTATGTCAAGGTCAGCTTTATCAGAACAGAATGTCCAGAGCCTTCAACAAAAGGGTCAAACCAAGACAGTTCACAGCGGGGCAGCTGGTGCTGAAATGGATCTTTCCGCATCAAGATGAAGCCAAAGGAAAATTCTCACCTAACTGGCAAGGTCCTTACATGGTTCATAGAATACTGAAAGGAGGAGCACCCATACTCGCAGAGATGGATGGGGAAATCTGTCCAAAGCCAATCGATTCAGATGTAGTCAAAATATACTATATGTAAAAAAAAATATGTTTCTCTATATGATGTAAATTGAACTACGCTCGGCCTGATTCCCGTTTAAGAGGGGATACGTAGGCAGCCTTGTGGGTTCGGTCTTAAGTCAATAAAATTTCCATTTTCCCCACAATCGAAAACGGGGGCAGAATTTTGAGGAGGACCCTCAAACTTTCGAAGCAAGTTCATCCAACTACAGCATATGGATCAGTCAGAAAGGTCATCTAGTTAAGTGGGGCAGAATTTTGAGAAGGACCCTTAAAATTCTACGGAAGAGGAAGTCGTAATGTCTCTAATAATGTCACATTCACTAGTTCATCTAACTAATTTCTAAACTGCATATTACTACGCCTTTGATTATACACGCATGCTTTTGAAAAAACAAACTTTACTTTAACCAAATGATACCCCAATAACTTGAACAGGATCTTCAGACAGAACAAAGCAAATCGAGCAAGCAAAGGCACGAACCAACCTCCCCCGTAAAACTCACAAAGTTTCTTTGGATGCAGGACTATATCATCTTGATAAACATTGTCGCAACAACACAATCACTATGCATGAAACACATTTTCAGCTAAGAATACTTCACTCTTACTCTTCTCTTTGCATGAGACTAAGCTCTGTCTCAATCCTTGAATAAAGCTAAGCCCTGCCTCCCTATTTGCATAAGGCTAAGCAATGCCTTCTCTTCGCATGAGACTAAGCCCCGTATCAATCTTGCATGAGGCTAAGCCCTGTCTCTCCACTTGTATAAGGCTAAGAACTGCCTTCTCTTTGCATGGGACTAAGCATTGTCCCGAATCTTGCATGAGGCTAAGCCATGCCGCTCCACTTGCATAAGGCTAAGAACTGCCTTCTCTTTGCATGGGACTAAGCATTGTCCCGAACCTTGCATGAGGCTAATCCATGCATCTCCACTCGCATAAGGCTAAGCACGGTCTTCACTTCACAAAAGACTAAGCCCTGTCTCAAATCACTTGCATGAGGCTAAGCTCTGCCTCTCCACTTGCATAAGGCTAAGCACTGCCTTCTCTTTGCATGGGAATAAGCATTATTCCGAACCTTGCAAGAGGCTAAGCCATGCATCCCCACTCGCATAAGGCTAAGCACTGCCTTCACTTCACAAGAGACTAAGCCCTGTCTCAAATCAATTGCATGAGGCTAAGCCCTGCCTCCCTATTTGCATAAGGCTAAGCACTGCCTTCTCTTTGCATGGGACTAAGCACTGTCCTGAACCTTGCAAGAGTCTATGCCCTGCCTCCCTATTTGCATAAGGCTAAGCACTGCCTTCTCTTTGCATGGGACTAAGCACTGTCCTGAACCTTGCAAGAGGCTATGCCCTGCCTCCCTATTTGCATAAGGCTAAGCACTACCTTCTCTTTGAATGGGACTAAGCACTGTCCCGAACCTTGCACAAGACTAAGCTTTGTCTTGGTGCCTCTAACATCATGTCTCTGCACCTCATGGGCTAAAATATAGCCAACTTGTCCGAAGGCGTCATAGTCTGAAGGCACCATCCTCATAGCCAGAAGACATCATGCCATGGCCTGAGGATCTCTCAAACTTGCACATCATTATTCAAAGGCGTCATAATTCGGAGGCACCATTTTCATGGCCCGAGAACATCATTCCATGGCCTGCGAATCCCTTACCGCACAATTCATGGCCCGGGACGTCATGGTCCAAGGACGTCATCCTCAACGTCCAAAGATAATTTTCACGGTCTGAAGGGAATTTGCATCATGTCTAAATTTACGCAAATCTATACATATATGCTCGCAATATATCTTTTGTGGATTTGCAGGTGACACGGTAAGTAACCGTTATCCCACGGGAGCAATCCCGCTCCAGTTCCTTCAAATTATTTCAAACCTGACCACTCACCATAACTGTTTCATCCTATTCGAAACCTTTTGGTTGTCCTTGTGACAACTCCATCGGGTTATTCCACCTGTGGATCCAGAACTACACACGACCTGATTCCTGTAAAACCAGGGATATGTAAGCAGCTCGAAAACTGAAGCGTGGCCTATATCTCTCAAATCACCCTATTCGGTCAAAATTAGTCATCATATCTTTACCCAATAACTCTTTCATCCTTCCCGGGTAAAGAGGTGCAGTTGTTGATACCCAATTTTTCCCATATATATTTTTAAAAATACACATATACTTTCAAGATAGTGCATGAGCATCAACCAGTATTTTTCATAATTTTTTGTAATTTTTAAAGGATTTTTAATCAATTTATTCCGGTATTTTATTATCTAAATAATTATTAATTACATCACAAATAATTTTATAATGATTTATTACTTAATTTTTATCATTTATATTCATATTGAGCTTTAATCATTTTATGTATAATTATATTTGCATCTTTAGGCTATAATTGCAATAATTTTGCAATAATAGCCCATATATGCATAATTACATTATTTATACAGAAAATAACTTTTTATATTTTTATAATGTTAAATAATTATTTTAAATCATTTTTATATACAAATGGCATTTTTATCTTTTATAAATTATTTTAGTAATTTAAATGGGTATTTAAAACATAGCCCCTTTCTAATTAATTTTCGGACCTACTCAGCCCAATACTAACCAGCCAAATTACCCTAGCCCATTACCCTAACTCAATTCCCCAGACCCATACATGTCCAAATAACCCGCCCGCCTGCTAAAATCTAATCCTAGTCGTTGATCTCATAAGATCAACGGCCCCCAATCACTCACTCCTTTTAATTATACCAAACACCCCAAACCCTAATTCATTTTTCCCCACCCGTCATCTTCTGATTCTCTCCTCTCCTCACCTTTTTCACTCTAGAACCCTAACCCGCCGTCACATTTCCCCTTTGATTCATGGGACCCTCTCTCGATTCCCTGCCTTATTTGGCCTTACCTCCTTACTTACTACCCGCCTTTGGTGTTACTTGACCTATTTTCCTCAAAAGGCAAGCGTATTTCAAGAGACTCGAACCAGATCTGGTTCAAATTCTCTCATATCTTGGCTATTTCCGTCTACATTCATCCCAATACCTGTGAGTACGAATATTTTCGTATCTCTGTTTCAAATCAGATTTTTGTTCATTCTGGTTTACTTTAATGTTATTATTTACCGAATCTAGCTATTTTCGGTTGGATTTGTTATTTACCCTAAACCTAGGGTTTAGATCTTTCCAGATCTGAAACGATTTTTATGTTTGTATTTGTATTTCTCCTTTAAAATTTCAGTACCTCTATCCTTATATTTCATAGTTTTTTTCTCTATTATTACTTCTGACCGATCTTGTTACCCTAGAATTAAGGTTTTGATTTGTCACAACCCGAAATCCCACCTTCAGGCCGTGATGGCGTCTAACGGTGTACCCGCTAAACATGCCAACGTTTGAGTTAATTTACTAACTTCTTTTACCTAAGCCACAAAAAGTGAAGCAATGAACATAAACAGTTGATATAGCGCGGAAGCTGCGAGTCTATATATTAATAAGATAGTTGCCACAAAATTACTTACATAATCCCCCAGAATTGGTGTCACAACATCTCACGGACTGTCTAAGATTACTACAACAAAAGTCTGAAATGAAGAGTACAACTGTCTATGATACTAAGATAAGACAGAAGCAATAAGATAGAAGATGACGCCGAGATCTACGAACGCCTGCGGAACTACCTCGGTGTCGCCTGTATGGACTGAAGGATACTCTCTCTAACGATGTCCACTGGGTCCGACTGCGTAATCTGCACGACATAAAGAAGTGCAGGTGTAGCATCAGTACAACCGACCCCATGTACTGAGCCTAACCTCGGCGAAGTAGTGACGAGGCTAGACAGGACAACAACAATTTACCTGTACAGTTCTATAATATCTACCAAAGAAAATAGCAAGAAATAAGCAGTTAAGCATGGTAATACGGGGACAAGTAATGGGGTAACAAGTGAGAAGAGACTATGAATAACTGAACAAACAATAATGCAAAAGAATCAAGTCAACAGGACATAATAACTCAAGCAAGAATGTACACGGCATCACCCTTCGTTCTTTTACTCTCATCCTCACAATGCAATGCGTAAATGAAAGCAATATAAATAATGGCACAGCATCCCTTCGTGTTTTTACTCTCTTCCTCACAATGCAATGCGTGAAATGAAAGCGATATGAATAATGGCATGGCATCACCCTTCGTGCTTTTACTCTCGTACCCACAATGCAATGTATAAATTAAAGCAATATAAATAATGGCACGGTATCACCCTTCGTGCTTTTACTCTCTTTCTTACTATGCAATGTATAGATAAAAGCAATGTAAAACATGGCACGACATCACCCTTCGTGCTTTACACTCTTCCTCACCCAAATCAACAACAAATGACAACTTGGCAAGGAATTTAACAACATGGAATACAATTCAAAACCACCCAGCAAGGGGAAAACATCAACCAATATAATAACAATGCCCGGCAAGGGACCCAGCTATAACCAATCTCTTACAAGTATATAACGTAATGAATTGAGTCCTCGACTGAAATATCATATCACAAGTACTTAACGGATAATCTCATCAATTCAACAATTTTCCAAAGGAAACTACTTCAAAACATAATAAACATCGGAATAATAACAGGTAATTCACCAAATTAGACTCACGGGCATGCTTGACAAACAATGAATAGGTACTCGTCACATCACCTATACATTGAACATGATAATACAAGTAGCACATATGACTCAACACCTATTCCCTCACTAAAGTTAGGCCAAACACTTACCTCGACTCCAAAAATGCAAATCAAGTCTCTAGCACTGCTTTCCCTCTCGAATCCAACTCCGAAACGATAGTATCTAAGCATAATCGACTCAATAATATTAATAATGACTCAATAATTCAATCCCAAAGTCTAATTATACATTTCCCATCATTCTTCCAAAAATTCAAAAATTCGACCCCGGGCCCGCTCGGTCCAAACACGAGGTTCGGACCAAAATCCGATCACCCATTCTCCCACGAGCCCGAATATACAATTTGTTTTGAAATCTGACCCCAAAACGAGGTTGAATTCCTAAAAATTCTAAAAGCCCTAACTCTACCCAAAACCCCCAATTTCTACCCTTTAATACCATGTTTTTAGGCCTAGAATCTAATAATTGATGATGAAAATGAAAGGAAATGAAGTTAAGAACACCTGCCTATGAAGTTATGGTGGAAAGGTCTCCCAAGAATCGCCCAAAAAGAGTGGAGAAGAAGAAGTTTGAGAAAAATGGGTTTAATCCCGTAACTATTCTTTTTGAACTTTGAAAATCACTGGGCAAAATTACCCTTCGCGTTCGCGGGACCCTGGCCGCGTTCGCGAAGGTCTGGCATCACAGGCCTATGCGTTCGCGTGCTAAGGCCGCATTCGCGTAGCTTTGAGCCCTACCCCAGCCCAACTAACTCTATGCGTTCGCACCCCTGGGGACGCGTTTGCGTAGAGACACTATCCAGTGCTCCGCGTTCGCGTCTCCCCCTACGCGTTCGCGTAGAGTAAAAACCCAGGCTCACCCAATTGCTCTTCGCGTTCGCGAGGGCCCCGACGCGTTCGCGAAGAGTAATTTCCTCAGACACCATATTTGATCCCAAAACACCAGAATCTTTCCAAACTTTACACCCCGACGCCTACCCGAAACTCACCCGAGCCCTCGGGGCCCAAAACCAAATACACACAAGACTTCAAAATCATCCTACGGACTTATTCAAGTAATAAAACCACCAAAATAACATAAATCTATAGAATTTCCTCCAACTTCATAAACTATCAAATCTTCCATTTTTTATCCGAAACACGTCAAACCAAGTTCGTTTCTTACCAAATTTTACAGATAACTCATATAACACATATTGAACCTGTTCGGGGCTTCGAAACTATGATACGGGACTGGTAACACAGGTTTCACATCGAAGTTCATTTTCAAAAGTCTTTATAATTTTCAGAAAACAATTTTCTTTAAAAATACATTTCTCGGACTCAGGACCTCGGAATTCGATTTCGGGCATCTGCCCAAGTCCCATATTTTCCTAGGGACCCTCCAGGACCGTCAAATCACGGGTCCGGGTTCGTTTACCAAAAATGTTGACCAAAGTCAACTTTATTCAATTAATTATCATAAATTCAACTTTTTATCAAATTTTCACATAAAGGCTTCCTGGCTACGCGCTCATGATGCGCACGCACATCGAGGTGATATTAACAGATGCTTTCGGGGCCTCAGAACATAGTTTTAATTAAATTTACCCAGGATGACCTTTTGGGTCATCATATGATTTTTAACAGATTCTTTGCCAAAAATGTTTCAACCTTTAATGGTTTTCCTTTCTTGACCGATTTTACTTACTTTAATTAGTTCCATCTATATGTCTTTGTATTTCTGCCTATTTTCTTAGGGTTCTGATTATTTTATTGTTCCTTTTACTATTTCTGCCTGTTTGTCTTTAACTTTGGCGTTAATTGCTAATTTATTTTACCTACCCCAAATTAGGGTTCTAAATCAGTCTTCCCTTTTTGTATAGTACTGGTGTTTACTTATTCGACTTACATGTTCTTACCTTATTTGGTCCAGCATTTGATTGTTAACTTGTTCTACTTTCCTTAACCTAAACAGTACTGGCCTGATTTTTATGTTCTGTTAATTAAAGCCGGCTTCTAATTGATTCTGGAACTATTTCCTTACTTTATTTGATTTGGTACTTGATTACTGATTGATTCCATTAACTGATGCTAGCCTGATTTTATGTTATTAATTGATAGAAGCCGACTCTAATTGATTGTTAAGTTATTCTCATGCCTTATTTGTGTAAGACTAATTCATTATCTTTTGTCTAATTCATTGAGTGCTATTTAAACCCCTTCCTCACTCCCTTTAAGAAGACTCGAACTCTCTTATTCTCAAAAAAGCTTAAGCTCTCTTTGTTCTCTCTTGTTCTGATTTTCTGTGCTAAGTGGCTATTATTTGGCCGGCTGAAATCCGGCTAAATTACTCTGGAATCTAACTGCTATTGCACCTTACTTGCTTTCTTCTTAACTGGTATGCCCTAACGTTTTGCAATTCCATTCTCTATGCTTTGTTCGACTAGTCTTTTTCAACCCTCAGCATAATATTTGTCATTTATATGATTACATAATACCATTTAGTAACAATGTTAACTTAAGACTAAGTTATTTCAAATAATTTGAACCCTTTCCTAAGTTAGTTTTAGGTTTAGTCTGTTTCTTGTTCTGAACTTTGCAAGATGCTGTAAGCATGTAACCAAATATGTTTGTGGCTTAGTTCATGTGTCTTGTTTGTTTAATTCAAGTATTTTTGCCTCTGTGTTTAAGACATGATTTTTCTAAATACTAGCATGAGTATCTAGCTTAATCTGATATCATCATGTTTGACTATGTGTTGAACATGAACTTTGTTTGCTTCTTGGTGCAGTCTGCCTGCAACTCTGTGTTCTGAACTTTCTTTCTTCTAAATTGAAATATTTTAAAACATGCCCCCTTACCCTTTATGTACTGGTTTTCAAACCCCTACTCTTAGTCATTTAGGTTCTCACCACCCCCAGTGTGAGCAGTGCCTAGGGTCCTTGAGACTCCTTTGAACTCTGACACATTGGGGCTAGTTTTCCAATCTTTTATGAGTCATCTTTCTGAATGTGGTTCTGGTGTGAGCATCCCTGGGTCCCTGAGGCCCTTGGTAACTTTGACCCACTGGAAGCCTGATTTTTAATGTGCCATGGATGGATCACTACTATGCTCCAAAGTTGTTATGTTTGAAGGCCTGGTTCCTAGGTTTAGATTGGGCCTATGAAGGCTCCCTATAGTGTAATTGTTACTATTATGTAATTCATTCGATATTCTAGGCTGTAATAATCTCTGTAATAACAGATTTGGGGTTTATTAGTAAAAGCTGGGGCGTTTTCTTATATCTTTTGCTAAAACTAGGTAGAAATCTTGCCTATAAGATTTAATTATGATGATTGAATTATGTGAGTACTAGATTGTGTTTAGAGATCATGCCATTAGGACTTCTCGTGATTATTTTGCTTTTTGTGTTTTACATTTGCATGCTAGTGATCCTGCTCATATGACCTTCCGTTTAACTCTGCAAATTAGAAATCATGTTCATAGGATCTACACATATTTCCAACTAAATGTGCATTAGTAACCATGTCTATAGGACCTTTGTTTGTTTAAGTTGGTTATCTGGCAATCTGTTTAATTTTTGTCCAGATACAATTAATAGATATCATGCCTATAGGAATAAAAAATCAGTTTCAAACCTAGATATCATGCCTATAGGAATAAAAAATCAGTTTCAAACCTAGATATCATGACTATAGGAATAAAAAATCAGTTTCAAACCTAGATATCATGCTTATAGGACTAAAATCAAGTTCAACCTAGAAATCATGTCTATATGGTTTAAATCAATTCAACTATTAGAAATCATGCCTATGGGATTTTTTTACAAGGAATAAAAACCTGTCTTTATGAGTTAAAATCAGTATTACACTTAGAAACCATGTTTATAGGTATGTAATTAACAAACTCGTAGAAATCATGCCTATAGGATCCTGTTGGTCGATTCTGAATTCAATCGATATTGTCAATCACTTAGGCAATATATCTGTAGGACTTAACAATGATTCTGGGTCTAAGTCGTGACATATTACTGCCTGGAATGCCCATATTTGTGCTGAATAAAATCAGTAGGCAAACAAATAGGTCCCAACGCTCGCCTTAATAAAACCACCTTTTCCATTTTGTTTTCTGCTCACATTGATATCCTGCCTATAGTGATTCTAAAGTTAACAAAGCTTGTTGATTCAATTGCGTGTCTTTGTTGCCTACGTGTGGAGATCAAAGTGAGCACTTATTTGTTCTCTATTTGAAAGTCCTATTTGTCTTTTGTTTGTCGCCTAGATTTCTCATTTTTAAGTAACATAGATTGGTCTAGAACTATCCTAAGTAGAGGTCCTAATACCTCTAGGGCCATAGGTAAGGGACGGGTAGTGCACGCATAAGGAACGAGCTAGAAACTATTAGAGCACTTAGGTAACAACTTAAAGATAGTAATTGGATAGTAAGGAGATGATATCTCGTGCGCTAATATTATGAGTAACACCCCAACTTGGGGAAGTTACAAAGTATTGCATGGAATGATCCTATAGGCTAAAAAACCTAAGGCCCCCCCCCCCCCTTATAATCCTGTTTAAAGTGATTTGTATTGTCCAAACTGTTTTCTTACCCTTTTAGACTAATTCGCTTAATTTAAGTTCGGTTGGGACCCACCGTTGTGGACCTCGAGGGGTGCCTGACACCTTCCCCTCAAGGTAATTTAAGCCCTTACCTGATCTCTGGTGATGCAAACTAGTTGTATGAGTTAATTTCTCTAGGTTCCCTGACGCACCTTAATCCGTTAGGTGGATACTCTTCCAATTCCTTACTCAATCCCAAAAAAAAAAATTGTCCCAGAAATGTCGAAACTCGATTTCGCGAGGAAAAGGGGGCACGACAGCTTCTGTAGATGTTGACTCCGAGCAAGTGACCCCGATACTAGATTAGGTCCTTTTTATTTTCTTTCCTTTTGTGTAAGGGCTCCATGTGGGAGTTTTGTAAATGTATTTTTGGACCATCTTTTGAATATAAAGGACTTTTTGCTTCAACTTCGTTTCGTGTTAAATTCCATCTTGTCTTCACTTGTGAAATGAAAACCAATTATTGGTGTTAGAATATAATAACCTTAAGTGTCGTGTTTGATTTGATGATAGGTTACCTTTGTAAGGTTTGATCTTCGAGCTGAGCTTTTCTAGATTGGTTTGACACTAGCTCGGGGTGGAGGGACTTTTGAGTCCGAGCTAAGTAAGGTCTCGAGCACGGTATGTTTCGGCCTTTAAGCTATTTAAATATTGGCCCTTAGGATTTTAAATATCGGCCCTTAGGCTCTTTAGGTTGGCCCTTAGGCTCTTTAGGTTGGCCCTTAGGCTCTTTTAGATTGGCCCTTAGGCTATTTAGGTAGGGCCAATTCGGCCTCTAAAATGGCTATAATTTTTCCCTCTTTCTGGATAAAGACTTAGTGAATGTTTTGGTATGCCTTAGCATGTATCTTTTGTATTCATATTCGTTCGATTTTTCGAAGGTTCGATTGATTGGAATCTCGCATGTAAGTCGATATGTAACGATAATCGAATACCTCTTGAGGTTTTTTTGAAGAATGATATTATCGAGCCTTTAATTTATTTGAGGGTTGATTTTATTGAAGCCTTTTATCATTTGCTTTTTATGAAGGTAGCCTGATTTAACCAGTTTTTCGAAGTATTTGAAGGCCTTTAGTTTTATGGCGGAAGTCGTACGTCTCTGAGCCGCATTATTTCGGTCGTAGCCTTTTCATATGACCGTAGTCTTTTATATGGCCATAGCCTTTAGTCCCCGAGTGTGATGGTCTCGGCCTTAATATCGAGGGGATGCCTCTTTGAGGTCTTATAAATTCGAGTGTGCCTCTTCGAGGTCTTATAAGTTCGAGTGTGCCTTTTTGAGGTCTTATAAGTTCGAGTGTGCCTCTTTGAGGTCTTACAAGTTCGAGCTTTTGATGACTCGATATGTTGACTGTCGATGACAGTCCCCGAGTATTCGGGTGCATTTGGGGTTTTGGCCCTTGAGTCGTTTCATGTATAAGTGTAAATGTGAAAATAGTAGACTTCTTTGAGGCACAAAGTGTTTTGATATAATATTAGTGCTTCTTTGAATGATCGATACGTGCGTACATGTTTTTCCGTCGGGGGCTCGACTATTCTATATGGACACAGTTCATTTGACCGTTTGGCCCATTACAACATTCTCCTATCGAGGACCTCTTTTGCATGAATTGTTTTCTTCGAAAATGTAACCTCCGAGGGTAATGCCCCCCAGTATTCGAGGTTGATTGAAAAGAAGCCTTGAATACTTGTTGAATTTCCCTTAGGTAGCATATAAGTGTTGCCTCGTTAAGAACCTTGTCGGTAAAACCCATTTGGGATAGAACCCGATCTAAGGGAAAAAGAGTGCAATGCATGCTTTAAAACCCAAGGTCTTCGAGTTGAAGGGTGCTTCGATGTCCCCAATCGAACACCTGCAAGGAGTTAGTTTTAGAAATAATTGAAAAAGGGGGAAGGTCATACCTAAACAATAGTATCGTTTAAGTAGCGATATATTCCAATTATTTGGTAGTTGCTCGCCTTCCATTGTGCCGAGTTTTTAAGATCCTTTTCCTATGACTCCGAGGACTCGGTACGGTCCTTCCCGATTAGGGCCTAGTTTCCCTTTGTTTGGGTCTCGAGTATTGAGGGTGAATTTCCTTAGGACTAAGTCCCTGACTCCGAAATGGCGAAGGTTTCCCTTCTGTTGTAATACCTCTCGGTCCTTTTCTTTTGTGCGGCCATTCAAACTAGTGCGGTTTCACATTTTTTCATCCAGTAGTTCGAGGATAGTTTTCATGGCCTCGTGGTTCGTATCCTCGGTGGCATGCTGGAACCTGATGCTAGGTTCTCCGACCTCGATCGAAATCAATGCTTTAGACCCATATACCAGAGAAAATGGGGTTTCCCCTGTGCTTGACTTTGACATCGTCTGATATGCCCATAATACCTCGGGCAATACTTATTTCCATTTTCCCTTTGCATCATCCAACCTTTTCTCCAAGTTTTGAATGACGGTTTTGCTTGTGACTCGGCCTGGCCATTTGCGCTTGGGGGATAGGGCGTTGTAGAATCCTTTTGATTTTATGGTCCTCGAGAAATTTCATCACTTTGCTGTCGATGAATTGCTTCCCATTGTCGCATGTTATCTCGGCGGGTATCCTGAACCGGCATATAATGTGGTCCCATATGAAGTCGATGGCCTCTTTTCTCTTATTTTCTCGAAGGCCTGTGCTTCGACCCATTTTGAGAAGTAGTCAGACATAAACAAAATAAATTTAGCTTTACCTGGCGCCGTTGGTAGAGGGCCGACGATGTCCATCCCCCATTTCATGAATGTCCATGGGGATAGGACCGAATGGAGTTGTTCACTGGGGTAATGGATCATTGGTGCGAACCTTTGGCATTCATCACACCTTCGAACGAACTCCTTTGTGTCTTTTTCTATGATATCCCAATAATATCCTGCTCTGATCACCATTTGAACCAAGGAATCGGCACCGGAGTGATTCCCACAAGTGCCTTCATGGATTTCTCGTAGTACATAATCTCCCTCGGTCCCAAACACACTGCCAGTGGTCTGTCAAAGGTTCTTCTATATAATTTTCCATTTTCATCGAGTGAGAATCAAGCTGCTTTGGCTCGTAAGGCCCTCGACTTTTTTGGGTCCGAGGGGAGCTTCCCGTGCTTCAAGTATTCGACGTACTTGTTCCTCCAATCACACGTCAAACTTGTTGAATTTATTTTCTCATGGCCTTCTTCGACTACCGACCTCGACAATTGGATGACAGTCCCCCGGGGACAATGTCATCTTCTTCGAGCGACGATCCCAAATTTGCAAGTGCATCGGCCTCGCTATTCTGTTCTCGGGGTACGTGGTCCAATTTCCATTCCTTGAAGCGATGTAATGTCACTTGAAGTTTGTCCAAGTATCTTTACATTCTATCCTCTCGAACCTCAAAGCTCTCATTCACTTGGTTTACTACCAAAAGAGAGTCGCATTTGGCCTCGATGACCTTTGCTCCTAGGATCTTGGCCAGTTCGAGACCTGCAATCATGGCCTCATACTCGGCCTCATTATTAGTTAATTTTGAAGTTTTTATAGATTATCTAATGATGCTGCCCGTAGGCAATTTTAAGACTATACCGATCCTGGACCCTTTCACATTCGAGGCACCATATGTGATGTGCCCGTTTTTAGCAAGAGTTCCTTTTCTACTTCGGGAACGAGGGAAGGCGTGAAATCAGCCACGAAGTCTGTCAAAATTTGAGACTTGATAGCCGTTCGGGGTTGATCAATATCATACCCCCCAAGTTCGATAGCCTATTTGGCCAATCGGCCCGATAATTCGGGCTTATGCAAGATATTTGGAAGTGGATATGTAGTTAATACACATATGGAATGACATTGAAAATATGGTTTCAACTTCCTAGATGCACTTACTAATGCAAGAGCTAATTTTTCTAAATGCGGGTACCTGGTTGCAGCGTCTCCTAGGGTCTGAATTACGTAATAAATAGGGAATTCCGTACCTTGTTCTTCTCGAACCAACACGCCACTTACCACTACCTCGGACACGACTAAATACAAGTAAAGTTTTTCATCCTCCTTCGGAGTATGAAGCAAGGGTGGGCTCGAGAGATACCGTTTTAATTCTTCTAAAGCTTGTTGACACTACAGAGTCAATATGAAGTTGTTCTTCTTCCTGAGTAGGGAAAATAAATGATGACTCTGATCTGATGACCTCGAAATAAATCGGCCTAGGGAATCTATCCATCCGGTTAGTCGTTGCACGACTTTCACATTATTTACGACAGTGATTTCCTCTATGGCTTTGATTTTATCGGGGTTGATCTCGATCCCCCTGTTAGATACCATGAACCCTAGAAACTTGCCCGAGCAAACTCCAAAAGCACATTTCTCGGGGTTGAGTTTCATGTTGTACTTTCTTAGGATATCGAACGTTTTCTGCAAATGAGTCAAATGGTCATCTGCGCGCAGGGACTTAACTAGCATATCATCAATATAAACTTCCATAGATTTGCCTATTTGATGTTTGAACATTTTATTAACTAAGCATTGATATGTTGCTCCTGTATTTTTTAGCCCGAAGGGCATTACATTATGGCAATATGTACCATACTTTGTGATAAACAAAGTCTTTTCCTGGTCCTCCGGGTTCATTTAAATTTGATTGTACCGGGAGTAGGCATCGATAAAAGTAAGGATCTCGTGGCCAGCTGTAGCATCGATCAAACGGTCGATGTTGGGCAGTGGGAAGGAATCTTTAGGGTATGCTTTGTTCAAATCTTTGTACTCTACACATATTCTAAGTTTGTTTCCCTTTTTAGGGACTACCACTATGTTATCTAGCTACTCGGGATATTTTACTTCCCTAATGGATCCTATCTTGAGAAGTTTGGTTACCTCGTCTTTGATGAACGCGTGTTTTACCTCGGATTGAGGCCTCCTCTTTTGATTCACCGATTTAAATCTGGGATCGACACTTAGTGTTATCTACAGTGGGATCCCTGTCATATCTAAGTGGGACCAAGCAAAGCAATCAATGTTAACGATAAGGAATTGAATGAATTTTTCCGTGAGCTCGGGAGTTAATCATGTTCTCAGGTATACCTTTTGTTCCGGCAGATTATTGATCAGTACCACCTGCTCTAGCTCCTCGACCATGGACTTCGTCGCATCTGACTCCTCGGGGGCGACGAAGGCTCGGGGAGTACGAAAATCTTCTTCTTCGTCCTCGACCACTTGTTCCTCGGGCTCAACCGAGGGAATGGGATGTGATTGCTATTTGGCTACTTGTTTGTCCTTGATGCTTGACTTTTCCGATGTGGATGACATCGATACTGGCGCCAAGTCGTGGACTTCAAACATCTCCTTAGCTGCATGTTGCTCCCCATATACCATTTTCACGCCATCTTTTGTTGGGAACTTCATCATTTGATTAAGGGTTGATGGCGCTGCCCTCATGCTGTGTATCCACGGCCTTCCCATCAAAGCATTGTATCTCATGTCTCCTTCGATGACATAAAACTTCATGTCTTGTATGGTCCCGTATACGTTGACTGGGAGGATGAGTTCCCTCTTTGTTGTTTCACTTGCCATGTTGAACCCATTCAAGACTCGAGATGCTGGTATGATTTGATCAAGTAGCCCCAGCTGCTCCACAACCCTTGATCTGATTATATTTGCTGAGCTACCTGGATCCACGAGAACATGTTTAACTTGAACTTTATTTAAAATGATAGAAATTACCAGTGCATCCTTGTGAGGGTGAGATAAGGCCTCGATGTCTTCCTCGCTGAATGTGAGAGTGTCCTTGGGCATGTAGTCCCGAGTCCGTTTCTCCCTTGTGATAAATACTTTGGTGCGTTTGAATATAGGTCCCCGTGGGACGTCGACTCCACCGATGATCATGTGAATGACATGTTGGGGCTCTTCCGGTTCATTCTTCATGTTTGTGTCTCTTTCTCGGAAATGGTTCTTGGCACGGCCGTTGAGAAACTCCCGAAGGTGCCCTTCTTTGAACAATCGGGCTACCTCCTCTCTAAGCTGCCTGCAATCCTCGGTCATATGCCCATGAGTAACATGGTATATGCACATCAAGTTGGGGTTCCTTTGAGAAGGATCAGTCTGTATGGGCTTGGACCATCTAGTGTCTCTAATTTTTCCAATGGTCGAAACGATACCTGAGGCATCGACGCTAAAGTTGTACTCTGATAATCGGGGTGCCTCCAACGGTCCTGAGTGCCTATCAAACCCGGTCTTACTCATGAGTCCCCGTGATTTCTTACCTCGATCTGCTCTTCGATCATTCCGAGGTCTGTTATACCTCGGATTTTTCCTTCGTTCCTCGATATAAGGCCGATATCTTTCCTTATTCGGCCTTGGCTCCCTGTCTGCGTCTCTCGGCTCCTTTGCTATCAATCTTCTTGGATAAACCGAGCCTGAGGGAGCTGTTGGTCATCTTCGACCCTAATCTTTGACTGGTACCTCTTATGCACATCAGCTCAAGTCACGACGGGGTACTCGATCAAGTTCTGCTTTAACTGCCTCAAAGCTATCAAACCCCGTTCATTTAGCCACTGAGTGAAGGCTTGTGCAGCCCAGTCATCAGAGACTGGTGGTAACTCCATTCGTTCCAACTGGAAACGGGATAAAAATTCCCTCAACATCTCGTTCTCCCTTTAATTGATTATGAATACATATGACTTCCTTGTTGCAACCTTTATGTCACCAGCATGTGCCTTTACAAACGAGTCTGGCAACATGGCAAACGAATCGATAGAGTTCAGGGGCAGGTTATGGTGCCACATCATGGCCCCCTTGGACAAAGTTTCCCCAAATTTCTTCAGTAAAACAGACTCAATCTCGTCGTCCTTCAAATCATTCCCCTTTATACCACAAGTATATGTGGTGATGTGCTCGTTAAGATCGGTGGTCCCGTTGTATTTTGGGATGTATGGCATCCAAAACTTCTTCGGAATGGGCTTCGGGGCCGCACTCGAGGGGAATGGTTTTTGTACAAACTTCTTTGAGTCCATCCCTTTCAAAACCGGAGGTGCTCCCGGTATTTGGTCGTCCCTCGAGTTGTATGTTTCCACCTTCTTATCGTTGTCCTCTATCTTTTTTTCTCCCGACTCGACCCTCTTTGTGAGCTCTTCGATCATTCTCATAATGGCAGGTTCAGCTCCCGACCCATTGTTGCTAGATCTCTCCGAGACTGGCTCAGCACGATGAGTGGTTTCTGGTCCTGCTATGCTCGGAGTCTTTTACTGACTTTGCAACTGAGCGATATCAATGTGTTGTGCTTGCAACATTTCAAAAATCACTTGTAGACTGACTTCTCTTTCTTCTCGAGCATGTGTCCTTTGAGCATCGGGATGGTCCCCTCCGCGTACACTTCATTCAACATCAATGCCCAAGTCGACGTTCAAAGCAATGTGTGAACCAACGTCGATTGGGCTAGGGGATGGTGCTACCCCAGGGTTAAAGCGGTGGCACACCGGTCCTTGAAGATGTTGTATTATTTTCTCCATGGAATTTGAAGTCGTCGTTTCCATGTACAAGTGCGTTTTCCGTGTTAGACATTTTTTAGCCTGAAATCAAATAATCTTTGACAAGAAAAAATGTGAAGAATAACGTGTGTTATCAGAAAACTAACATTAAAATAATCACTATTATCTTTAGCCCCATGGTGGGCGCCAAACTGTTTACCTCAAAAATCGTAGTAACAATTAGATTTAATTCGTGGTTTTAAAGATATGTGATTTATTCCAATACTAGTGAACAAACAAGCAATATTAAGTGTAAGTGAGAAAAAATGATGAACCAAACCAGTGTTGCTAGAGCAATAGGGACCTCGACCTCGATATTCTTAGGGGCCTCGAGGTGAGTTAAGAGCAATAAAGTAAGAGCAATAAAGCCGAAGAATAATTCTGAGCACAGTAAACGAGAAAAGTAGGATAAAATGTTCTATTGACCGTGATAAGATGATGTTTACAAATGATTGAGGTCCCCTTTATATAGGGAGGAAATTCCAAATAAGATACCTTTCTATTTACAGTAAAAAATCCTATTGGTACAGCTGTATAACCGCTTAGTACGGATTCGTACAAACCTATCATGAAATTTACGCCTTGACCTATGTGCCCTTGAGGAATTCCTGCTCTTTCTTGAGTGTCATCGAAATGGTACTGCCTCGAGGTAGGCCGTGCCAGGCCTTCGCATTGCTCCCGCGAGGTGTGCATTTTCAGATCGGGTTCGACCCTTACTTCGAGTCGGCCGAACTCGAGCTTGAGGCAATAAGGCACCTCGAAATCGGGGTTCCTTATTATGACCGTATACACTACGTAATTATATAATTGAAAATGATTCAATTTTAAACTTTTTTATTTTACCTATTTTATCCTTAGTGAAAAGATTTTATAACGACACCAATATAATAGTTCACAAAACTTTTGCCCCTTATACTTTTAAAATTGATAACTTTTAAAAGTATTTTTTTAAAGTCAAACTATCACGTCTGGATTGAAATGCTGAAAGTGCTTTACCAATGACAAGTATGAAGTAACTTTCTTTTTTGACATTTTACTTACAAGAAAGGGAGGTAAAGACACCGTGGTTAAAAGGGGCATCCTTTACCCCGGAAACCAAATTCTGAAACGGGAAGAAGAAATTCTCCAGACATATGTTATATTCTTCTTGAAGCTAGACTCAGTAGTACCCCACCACCACTTCTCTGAACCGTTCAAAATCGGAACTGCCAGTTCACTTTTCCCCCCTTTACATCACAAATCCGCCTCAGCAGATTCCCCAATTCCATTACTCTTTTCATTTCTTTCCCTCAAGCCAAGAATCTCACATATTCTCCTCTCTTTCTCTCTTAAACTGTTAAGTAGCTTTTTCAACAATGATGCCATTGTTCTTCTCTCCCCCTCTCCCTCTTTCTCTTGCTAGTCCTTTTCAAGGACTTTCTCGAAATCCCAGGAAAATCTTTGTCTATAATTCATCGGCCTCCATGCCATGTCTTCTTCAAGGGTCAATCAGCCTTTCACATTTGGTAAATGTTTCACTACTTCTTAATTGGGCTCGAAGCTATATAAAGTGTAATCCTTTTTGAGTATTTGGGATGGTTTGCATAATAATAAAAAAAGGTTGGCTTTTTGTGTGGGTCTAAGAAGATCACTGTGTTGTTTCTTGATACGCAGAGAGGAAGTCAAGGTTTATGAGATGGCTGAGTAAGCTTTTCAAGGGTGGCTCAGCCAATAGGAGTGTCCCAGCTGGACGACCACAGTTTCTTGGAGGGGAGGACAACATGGTTAGGCGCCCTCCACTCAGACCACTGGTAACCTCCTTGTGTTTTGCTTTTCTTGCAATTAATTAACTAGCCGGAACAAATGTTTTGGATTGAGGATTACTAAAAATAAAAGCTTTTCTCCGATAGAGATTACCAAAAGCAAAAAATCTTCTTCATTCAGAAGGCGCATGGTAGTAGAGATCCTAAGTACTTGAGAATCAAAATAGTTAGTTTGGATATATTGGTAAAGAACCTATGTGTATTGTAATGGTTAAACAGAATGCTGGTTAAATATTTATATCTGCTACTTTGATCTTTTATATTTAAGTCTGTAGCCATGATAGGATGTAGTATAATTCCATTATATTTAAAGACATTCCCCATATAATTAGCTAGCTAATGTCATCCGAAGACTGGAATACGGATAGTTACATGATATACTTGTGTTCTTCATTTTACATTTCTAGCCAATGAATTTTTGATTACTTCAATTAACCGCATTAATTGGGACTTGGAACGCTGATCAGATGTAAATTAAGTATCCTGCAAATTGATTGCTGACCATATTTAGTCAAGTTCTTGAAGTTCTTTAAGATATATATCAAACTAGAATTAGAAAAAGAAAAGGCTTTTACATTCTTCCACTCTCAAGTTTAGATCATTGATTAACTGTATCATCAAAACTGATATTAAGCCATAACTACCTTCTTCTTCATTTTTCTTTGGGGGGTGGGAGGGGGAAGAGTATTTCTATCTTGAACTGCATATCTTCTTTGATGGAATGGTTTGCTAATGCATTATAAAAGTTAACAGGACGATCACTCTAGGGCCAGTAAAGAGAAAGAGGAACTAGACCGATCAATCGCATGCTCTCTAGCCAAAGATTCGAAGAGACCAAATGGTATTTATTTATAGTATTTTACAAGCCTGTGGAGCATGTTCTATTCCTTTCCTCCAAAGATCTTTTAGAGCGATCAGTTGTTTGTTGACTTTAATATATCACTATTAGTGTTGCTCTTTTTCACAGGACAAAGACGGGGGACTGGGAAAGATGAAGACCTAGCAAGATCACTCCATGATAACCTTAACTCGTCCTCAAATCCTCCTCCACATGCTCCCTCACGCACCCCTTGGGATTACAATGCCAGAGGTTGTAGGTAATTTTTTTATGTTACAAGATTGAGATTTGAGTACCATTAGCTCTTGATAATCAAATATATCTTGGGAGATGAGAAACTTGGACACTATATAAGAGCATGATATTTTTTTTGTTTTAAAACCTATCAACATTACCCAAAATGTCTTAACTATTTTTTATTTTTATTGACAGGGTTCAAATTGTGATGGCTAAAGTCTCTAATTTTTCATATGAAACAGGATACGGATTCATTAATTTTTTAGACATAAATTCTAAATATGTAGAGATTACAAAAAAGTTCTATAAATCACAATCTTATGTAATTGAATATCTAAGAAATGTTTGAAAATTTCTACTTAATAATTGGTTGGTATGACTCCTCAATATTAATAGTGCATATATTTGCAGAGAAAAAGCTTTTTTCGGGTATTTGGAGTGATCATAGTTGACAATAGAATTATTTTATAATTAAAATATGCTTGCTCATTCAGAATTTTTAATAATATTCAAAATATAGTGCACAGTCACTTTTTATTTTTTCTAATAATCTATAACCAAAATTAACATATTTTTACTCATTCAAAACGTTAAATGTTCAAAATATAATGCACAATCTATTATCATTTCTAATAATTTATAAACCAAAAAGTTTTCCTAAAATTGGTAAATATTATTGTGTTGGAATTATTAATTTGGTAGCTTGCAATAACAATACAAAACAACTGTTATATGAATCCTCTATTTCAATTCTCCTCCATTTGGATCCATTTCATTCCAATATTCAATAATATATGTTTAAGACAAATTAGGGGTTCTCTGATAGTAAAGGTTCTTTACATATCACACTTATTGTTACTCAGAGACACAAATCTTTAAACAGATAAAATAGAATTTTGGAGTTTTGGCAAACACCGGCTCTAATGTAATGTACCGATATGATTAAGCATTAATCCATCTAGTTGATATCGTCTATATGGATCTTTTGCTTCATTGTCTTATGTTCCTCGCTAAATTCGTCGGGATTTTGAGAGATTGTAAATCTTTCGAGACAATTTCCCTACATTTCGTTTTAAGTCTACCTTGCCACTTAGAACAATACTGCTTTCATGAAATTTCATTACAACAACATCAACTGCCCAGTATAATCCCACCAAGTGGGGTCTGGGGAAGGTAGGATGTACGCAACTTTACCCCTGCCCCGGAAGGGTAGGGAGACTGTTTCCGATTGACCCTCGGCTAAAGAAAATGAAGGAAGCCCTGATAAGAAGTGATAGCAAGACAAATAATTAGAGAACTAAATCTGAGATAACAACACAGAATATGGAAAGAGTACCGATAACAAGTATCAGCAAGAAAGTATATTTAGACAAATAGGTCTAGGGCAGCATATGAGAATATGAAGAAATCCTGCTAGCAAACTACGGAATTACCGAAGGTAAGTAGTAACAGAACACGACACGCAGCTGCAAACTAAGGAAAAAGGGTACCATACTAGCACTAATACTATCGAACTGTGGAAGACTCGGGGAAACTCACGACTACCTACTATCCTTCCACCCTAATCTTCCGCCTCCACACCTTTCTATCTAGGGTCATGTCCTCGGTCAGCTCAAGCTGCGCCATGTCCCGCCTGATCACTTCCCCCCAAGACTTCTTAGGTCTACCTCTACCCCTCCTCTCACCTCCCAAGGCCAACCTCTCACATCTCCTGACTTGGGCATCTGGGCTTCTCCTCATGAAATTTCACTGATTGTTAGAAATTAACTACACCAAGAATCGACATTGACCATGCTTGTTTATCCTAGTTATGGATGAGCTAACCATCACAATATAATATAAGAATAGGTCACCTGTTGTATGTTATTTGTTGAGGATATTGTGCTAATTGACGAAAACAATGAGGGTGTTAACAACAACTTGAACTATGGAGAAGCACTTTAGAGAGCGAGGATTTATAAGTAGAAGTAAGAATGAATTATACACTGCAGGTTTAGCCAATTAAAGAAGAGTGAAATAGGTGAAATTTAATTGGATCGCAATGCCTAACTGCAAACAATTCATATTTAGACTCGTCGTTTCTGGAGACTGAAATGATAGATGAAGATGTTATACATAGAATCTAAGTCGTATGGTTGAAATGGAGAGGTGGATGCTATTTCTTGCGTGTACCAATTGAAGTTTTTTGAGAAATTGAGATATCACTATCAGGAAACAATATTCTGAATTTTTTCATTCGAAGTGAATTCTTAGCTTTTTTCTGGATTCTTTCTAGATTCAAAGCCCCGCGGGAGACATCGTAAATAGTTAAATGTTTGATTCCCCTATTGAATTAGGAATCGATTGAATGAGACTTGCCTATCCCTTAATCATATCCGATTTTTCTCTCTTTCTTTTTGATACTTGGTTGGCAGGGTCAAGGCCTTTCTCACTGGGCGTATACATAGAATCAAAGTCGTATGGTTGAAATGAATAAGTATTACAAGGGTGTGATGTATTAGAAGGATGCCTATCAAAGTAAAAGATAAGTTTTATAATGTTATATGGGAGTGAGAGTTGGGCACCACTTATTTTGACATGGACTAAAGCACCAACCAACAAGGTCCACTAGCTTTACATAGTGGAATAACTTCAGCCATGAAAGATACATATGTTTTTATTTGTCTTTCATGGCTGAATTTTTTCACTGTGTAAAGTTAGTGGACTTTAATGGTTAGTGTTTTAGTAGTTTATGTCAAAATAAGTGGTCAATATTGGTGCATTTTAAAGTGTCTCGTTAGTGATGCTTTTTAACTTTTAAGTAGTACATCAGTTGAGCTTTTAGCTCACATTTTTTAAATGTAGTAGTGTCGGTCCAATCAAATTGGATCAGTGTCAGAATGATTCTGCCTCTCTACAAATAAGAAGGCTTATTTGTTGTAGAGAGGCAGAACTCTCTTATCCTTGTAAAAGATTGTGTGCTGAAATAACATGTTTTCTTTCTAATTTTCCTCTCTTGTTTCTTTCTTCAATTATGGGAGATTGATTCTTAATTGAGTATTGAATATTATAAATCACAGTAGGCGTGATTACCATAGTTTAAAGATTCTTCTTGGATAAAGACCAGACAAATTGTTAGCAAGGTGTGCCGTGTTAAAGCTAGGCTACGCAAACCTTCTAAAGAAAATTCTTTAGCTATCAGTTCAATAGAAATTCGCCTTCTGAGTTTTTGGTATTCTGCCACCCTCGGTATTACACTCACCAATTGGTTTCAGAGCCTAATACTTTTTATTTTTATTTGCATAATATTAGCATGAGATAATATAAATGAAGTAACACGGTGAGGACTCATATAGCCAACCCTAACTTGTGTGGGATTGAGGCGTAGTGGTGTTAGAGATTTATTAGCTTGTGCAATATTAGTAGTAAGGTTTACTAACTTCATCAGTTATGTTCTACAATGTGAATCAATTTACATCAATCCAAAAGTCGGCTATATGAATTCTTTATATTCATTTAAAGATGATTTTTGGAATTTGACTATTTTTTATGCTGACCGTCAACATAACATACTGTAGTTGATTCATCTGTCTCTGACCAAGCAAAGCAGCTTTTGTATCCACTGATAATGAAGCAAGAGATAAAATAAAATACAGAAAAAATTGCTTCTTCTTCACTTATGGTGGATTTATTACATAAGATGCTGAACTTCCTTTGTTTTGGTAAATTCTTTTGCCATCAGATCCAAGTAATTAATCAGAAAAGGTTGATCAATGTTCTGTCAGATGTTTGCTCAAATAGAGGACTGTGACGTGCTAAATGCTATAACATGAAATATTCAAGCAATTCCTTAAGTCTTTTGTGATATATACATAATTCAAACTTCAGGTGATGATTGGATCTGTTTGTACTTAACAAGTACATGTATGCATATAAGTCAAATGCCTGGTACTTAAGTGGAGAAGGGTAGAGGGGTGGCCACATTATCCAACTGAGTTTCAAACCGCGTGCCACTGACACTCAGGAATTTCTCGGTTATAAAGAAAAAAGTACATGTATGTTATACAAAGAAAGGGACTGTGTATATTTTATGTTTGTTTTGGAGTACTGAAAATCCCAATTCCTTATTCTGTGGTAATAAACTGCTACTTGCATAGCCAATCATGTAGATATCTTGGGGTGAGATAAGTTGATACATATGTACACTTATCTTGAGGATGAACACTATATGATGCTAGAACTATTTCTTCACTGTGAAAGAAATTATGAGCTTGCATTTAATTTGCAGAAAATGTAGTGGCTGCCATGGGGATATTGGCTCTGGCAATTATTTGGGATGCATGGGAACTTTCTTTCATCCAGAGTGCTTTCTTTGTCATGCCTGTGGTCTTTCAATTACCGAGTACGAGGTACAATCTTGTCCTTGGTGTTAATCATTTCTTCCAACACTTGAACCCTCTTCCAAATGTGAAAATAAAATATTAAACCGTGTAACTGAAAGTCTTGTGCAAGCTAAAAGTGTTTGAACCCATTCTCACGTTTAGCTCATTGGTTTTCTTTGTTGATTCAAGTTTTCTTTGTCAGGGAACAATTCATATCATAAGTCATGCTTCAAGGAACTGACTCATCCCAAATGTGAAGTGTGCCAGCAATTTGTAAGGATACACTGCTTCTCTGTGTGATTTTGTTACTGGAAGATGCTCATTTCAATCCAAATATGGTTCATAATTTTTGTTTGGTCGCCATCTGTGGATTTGGACCCCTCCAGTATGTTTAGCTAGTGAAGCATTGACCTTTGTTCCCACTTACATCTTAGGCCCTTGGAGTCAAATTGTCTATTATGTGTTTATTTTTATCACAAAACAGCTTCAATATTATTAATGTCTGTGGGGAAAGGCAAAAGTGTCATCCTATCTTTTGTCAGTCATGTTCGCATAAATTATGAATTTGTACATTTCTATTAGCAAACCATTGTCAAAAGTAGCGCTGTTCCTTGCAGGATAATACATCTAGTAATCATCTAACACTCATATTTGCAGATCCCAACAAATGGAGCTGGATTGATAGAGTATAGATGCCATCCATTTTGGTCCCAGAAATATTGTCCTTCACACGAGAATGATGACACCAAACGGTGCTGTAGTTGTGAACGTCTTGAGGTAGGTATTTCAGACAATGGAAAATGTTGGGTTGCCTCTCATTCAACTTATATGCTTGTTATTTATATTGCTTCTTTATCTTCTTGAAGTCACGTAATACAAGATACGTATCACTTGGAGATGGTCGGAGTTTATGTTTAGAGTGCACGGAATCGGCCATTGTGGACACTGGGGACTGTCAACAACTTTACCATGCCATTAGAGACTTTTATGAAGGCATGAATATGGCAATAGATCAGCAAGTTCCTATGCTGCTTGTTGAAAGACAAGCCCTTAACGAAGCCATTGAAGGGGAGAAGCATGTACGACTGATCTCTACTTGTAGTTCTCTCTGTTCTTCAGTCTGCAAATATTTATAACTGAGATTTCTTTTAGGGTTTCCATCATATGCCTGAAACCAGAGGTCTATGCCTATCAGAAGAACAGACAGTGACCAGTGTAAGATCTTCAGTCACTTAAATCATCCTTTCTAGTGAGATGTCCTATACCTGCTATGACATTTTATTAGAACAAATCCAGATACTCAAAAGGCCGAGAATGGGTGGTCGTGGACTAATAGGAATCAGAACACAGCCTCATAAGCTAACTAGAAAATGTGAAGTTACAGCTATCCTAGTCTTATACGGGCTTCCCAGGTAACATCTTTTTTGTATATATATATAATTATTCTACTGACCTCATTATTGAAAACGATTACCAAACGTGTGGCATGTGCCCCCCACCCCCACAAAAAAAAAGAAAACCACAACACTAGAAAAGAAAGGAAAGAGAAGGTATTGACACAAAGGATAAGCGACTATAAGAAAAGAACTTTCTACAGCATTAAGTTCAATATTTCAATTCAACATGTATTAAGGTAGTTTTGCTCAGTAGGGTGTCAAAATTAGTTTTGTTTTTTTGGGATTCCAGCCTACACATACTCCAGAAAAATATAGGGTTCTTAAGAGGAGGATATAGGAGTTTCTACATGAACCAAACAGTTTTCTTGGATGTGCTTTGTGAAATGAAGTTTGAAGCAGATGAAAAGAATCATGATCAACATTTTTGGTGGATGGAGCGGACAGATTGTCCTTTGCCTGCTCTCTGTATATACTGGTTGTGACAAAGTGATGATGTTGTACTTGTAGTTGTCCATTAATATTACTATTGGATTGTAAACATGTTAAGGCCAGAAATACTTACCATTATCTTTCAATGTGCAGATTACTTACCGGTGCTATTCTTGCTCACGAATTGATGCATGCCTGGTTACGTCTAAAAGGTAAATTGATTGCTGTTTGACCGCGCCCGTGTGGGGCAATGATTCTACAAATACAGGCAATCAAGTAAAGAAAGATTGCTATATGTTCATCTTCAAAACTTCATGATGGTTAATACTACCTGACTTCTGTTTTGAGTGAATATATAGTGACCATAGTTTTCACTGAAATTTTCAGAGTTCCGTAATCTCAGCCCTGAGGTGGAGGAAGGAATCTGCCAAGTGCTTTCTCAGATGTGGCTTGAATCAGAAGTAATGCCTGGATCCAGAAATATGCCATCCACATCCACTGCGTCATCCTCTTCGACATGGTCATATTCCAAGAAAGGTGGAAAGTCAGGTGTGGAGAATAAGTTAGGTGAGTTTTTCATGCACCAGATAGCTCATGATGCTTCTCCAGCGTATGGTGCAGGATTTAGAGCTGCTAATGCAGCCGTAAATAAGTATGGTTTGCGACGTACATTGGATCACATTCGGCTGACAGGAAGTTTTCCTGTATGATGCAATCATGATAGCTCTCTTACTTCGTTTTGTCGATGATCATTTCCTCTGATGTGTGGCAAGCTGGAGGTCATTGAATCCTCCCATGAGGACGTGAGTCGATCATGCAAAGCTGGATTAGCTCCCACTAACCTCTGGGTTACTGATAAAGCACTTGAAATATCCTAGAATTAGGGAGTAGCATATTTGGCAATGAATATTAACCAGAAAATCTGTCTTGTAATTGGGGGCTGCCGGGCTGGTGCATTTGGACAGCAAAAAGTTCACATCTGAATGGTCGGGGATCATTATCCAATGTCTCGGACAAATGTTGTTTGAACGAAATCCTACTTTAAGTTGTACCTAGGGGTGGAAAACGGGCGGGTCGGGTTGGGTCGGATATGAGCAGGTCCAAACGGATAATTTAAAAAACGTATAAATTATCCGACCTGACCCGTATTTGAGACGGATAAAAACGGGTTTATCCGGTTGAATGGATATTCATATTATCCATGACTTCTTAAATATGATCACTTATGAGAGAATTCCTTGTCTTCCAGACTTGAGGAACTCCAATTTGAGGCTTTACAAATGTATAAGTTAAACACATTTTTTTATCCATTGGTTATCCATTTGGTTAACCGTTTACTAAGTGGATAATATGATTCTTTATCCATATTTGACCCGTTTTTAAATGGTTCAATATCCAACCCATTTTTTGATGGATAATATGGGTGGATAACTGTTTCTTTTAACCATTTTGCCACCACTAGTTGTACCTACAACGGTTATCATTTTGGAGTAGTGTACTGCTGAGTGAATCTAATTGTGGCACCCAAGGGTGTTAGCCTAGTAGTCAATGAAATAGGTAGAGCATCATGAGATGTAACGTTCAAATCCCAGTGGAGAACTAAATGATTTTGTCCCATATGTTAAAGCCTTTGGTGGTAGAGTTACACGGTGTCTGTGTTGGTGGATGATAGTAGGTACCTGGCGGATTTAGTCAATGTGTGCGCAAGGTGGCCTCAGCACCACCGCTATCGTAAAAAAAGAATAAAAACGTAACTGCATTGTGTTCTTTAGCCAATGTTCAGAACAATGTTCCTACTTGATGTACCAACCAACGACCACTACAATTGTCTGGTAATTTTAAAGATCTCTGTCGCAAACAAGCTCAAAAAAGAGAGGGAAGAAGATAGCATTGAAAAAAAGGAAGAGCAGAAGATGGGGAGTATTATATAATAGACGAGCACTGCCGTCGAAACGAGCCTACAGTGCCGAGCAGATATTGTCCAGTTACTCATTGCTCCTTTTCCATTCAATGCTCGTCAATATATGTACTTTTTAAACGATGCTGAGCATTGACAAATATATATCCTGTAACAACACGAGCCATCAAGTCTAAACTACTTTGAGAAGGGGCTTATTCCAGAGATTAGAGATGGTTTTGTATTGGAATTCTGCCAATGATACCCAATTTGCACATATTCTGCAGTCCTGTGAGTAGTGTAGAGTCTTCAATCTAAAGTTTTGCAGTCTTTTTCTTTTCTCCTATTTTCCCTTCTTTGAAGTGTCGGAAGTAGTTACAATTCAAATTCTTTTTCTAATTCAAACAATGACCAAAGGAAAGTTATCCTTTCTTTTCTGGCATAGGGGAAGGGAGGACAAAGACAAGGTAGTAAGTCTACTCACTTAAATGAATAAGAGGTCCAAATGATCGACACAGATTTTAGATTTTCCAGGAATTATTTTGTTTTTCCAAGTCACGTTTCCAACAAGAAGCTTCAACTCATAGGCTTATCAAAGGCACCAAGAAGAATCATATCAATACATGAAATTGAATTGTACTTTAAACTACTGCAATTGTGCCTTCTTTTAATCATATCTATACATGAATGGTGTGGGTTTACATCGACAACGACAGATTTAGAAGGAATTACAAACTTCTGGTATATGATCTTGAGGCGCCTTATACCTGTAAGTTTATTCTCCGATATCTCAAGCCAACACATCAGTCAATACCTGAGAGAATCTGTTTCATTTTCTCATATGTCATAAAGACAATACCAATACTAGGCACAACCTTGTAATATTCGGGCAAAATTCCTCTATATAAACCACGCAGACCCTCTGTCTGGATAATACGACTGAATGCACCAACCAAACCAGTCTTATAAATACGGGCCCGACCACCAGCTCCTTCCAATTGCATTCGCCGCCTCACAAGATCCAAAGGAAATGTTACTGCAAAAGCATCCATAAACATAAAGATGAAAGAACAGCAAATAACATTTCATCATGTAATCAACTTTTTCCCATCAGAAGCACATTCTCAATGCCCAGCTTTAGATAATGCAAAAGAGATGTAACTTATATCCTACTTCTGTCAAACAAACTAAAAACTTTGACCAGGTTGAAGTGATGACTTGAAAAGCAACTGATCCAATTATGACAATAAAGAATACCAAAATGAGAACGATGAAAGGGATTGCCCATCCACCAGGACATCTAAATAAATTAGAAGCCAAAACATGCGCCTGTTAGTATTAACCATCAAGTGGGGGAAGCATGGAGAAGTGCAGGTGTGGTGCCTCATAGGGAAAACTACGCGACTTGAAAGAAGTGCTTGTTACAGTCACATAAGTAATAAATGCATGAGGTGTGAGCTTCTATCTGGATTTCTGTTGTACTTAAGAAAGAACCCAAATACAGAAATATATAAGGAGTCTAGATTTCTATCTGAAGAAAAAAAAGATGGAGAGGAAGTAGGCCTACATATGCTGCTACACTAGAAGAAAAGGTGGACAGAACACTAGGTCCTAACTGGCCTTTCACTTTGCTCCAGGAAAGTTCCTCTATCTTCTTTCTTGATGATTCAAAATTCACATGACTATATTGTGATTTAGTTTCTTCTCTTTCTCCCTCGTCCTGTATTTGCTCAGCTTCTGTCCCGGTCTGCTTTCTTTTCTTCTTGTCCTTCATCCTCCTCCCTGCTTTGCTCTCTCCTACTCCTTTCTTCTATTCCGGTATCTCTTCTAGAGCTGTCCTCTTATTTTCCTACTTCTTCATCTTGTGATATGACACTTTAACTTTATGCTTTATTAGTAGGCATTTTTAGTACTTTAACGTTATGCTTTATTAGTAGGCATTTTTGTCGCAACTACAAAACTATGAACTGCACAGGAATTGGCAAGTGAAATTTATCAAATTAAATGATTTTAAATGGTTTTATCAGAAGATACTTGAAGAGAGTGGTGGTCATAACATGTTTAATGCACATTGATCTGCATGTACGTTATATGAAGAAAGTAACTTGAAAAAAATAAGATAGCTGTCAATATCCCTATATTATTCTACATTTTCTTCAGTGAAGCTGTGCTTCGTTCTTGCTTCGCGCCAATCACACTTTATTCTTTTAAAACACTGGTGCTAGTTGTACGAAATACATAAAGCCGATTGGGCTACTCCAACTTCTTTTATATCCCAATCGGAATTCTATATCAGACAGATATACATGTTTCTATTCTTTAGCAAAACTGTAATAGCATAAATAAATTCTGGTGATGCATACAGTCATCTGTAAGATGACATTAACAGCTTTGCAATGCCAAAGCCTTCTATCCCATATCAAAAGATACATCACAGGGACTTCAGACAAGCAATGACGAGGGAACAGGTTGCAATGATGAAGGAATAGACGCAGCCAAGAGGGAGAATCTCTTACAAAAGGAGTCACTTTCATTTTTCATGCATGCTTCTTCCATTAATCACTATTCCAGTGGACTTCTAATATGTTTTCTCCTTTCTTTTTGATGATTTGTAGATTTTAGTGGGTGACATGCCATTTCCTTTAGTTCCCCAGTGCATGCATATTTTTTTGCTGCTGTCTCTATATTTTTTTTAAGGGTTTCTAGGAAGTAGACGGAATCATCCAAATTTTACGCACAAAGACCAGTATAAACACAGCTAATTCTTGATGATCTTACTATCAACTTTTGTAACATAACATTTTCAAGCCTAATTGAGAAGCATACCTCAACGAGGAAGCCTCTCACATTTTGATAACTGCAAATACATATGGCTACGTGCAAATATCCACCATAGTGGAGCCAACTGCATGTTTGGAAATCCAAGTTATCCAATTAAAGTATGAGACGAAAACTATGATCGACATTTCTAGTCAGAAACAAAATGTTAGTGCGAGAAAGACAAGCAAGCAATTTTCTTTTTGCTGGGGTGAGCTTCCTTACTAAATTCCAATATGCCAGATAAAGGTGCTTGGGCTCGGGCTCTAAGGGTCAGTCCAGTTAGATACTTAGTGAGAAGCCAGCACCTCAACCTGCTTCTCTGCATCAAAAGCAATGAGACAGCTACATGCGTTAACACCTACTTTCAAATACCATAGATTTGTTTAATATCATAATAGTGGAAGGCCTAATTCTGCATATCTAGAACTAAGTCAGTGCCGCACTGACTTTGGTGGAGAAACAGCTTGTTAAACACAACATCAGCTTTTCTATTTGTTCATCTATTTTGTAAAGAGTATTCCAATCATTGAATAACGGTTAGATATTCTGTTCGTTTTGACGTCAAGAGCTACAGAACATATTTATCAAAGCGGAGTATCATAAAGATAAAACTGCACCTAAGGTGCCAGGAGAAATAGCCTAGAGGAGGATAAACAAGGTTTTTTTCCTCCCGGACACATTTATAGAATAGGAAGCATGTGGAAGTTGAAAATTATGGCAATGTAGATATGTCTCCATGTAGTAACAAGATGTTGGGATCAGAAAATTCAGAGACAACAGCACACTTAAATAAAGTGGCAACCAACACTCAACAAGATGGGGGGCATTAGCCAAAAATTTAAGATATATAGGTAAGACAATACTTTTCTCCATCACTATTTCCTGTACCAAAATTGGAAGCTCAGAATTTCTACCACCTTTCATGTACATCAGATCACTGACCTGTTGATGATGCAACGCCTGAAAGACTTCCACAAGCAAGGCTGACCAAGACGGTTGAGTCTTCTGGTCTGATTTGAAGAGGTGTGTTAATATAGTGCTATCTTGAGATAAATGCGCAGAGGGACAAACTTAAGAACTAACCAGTGAATGACAGCACATTTCACCGATAGTTATCAAGAGGAAACGAAAAATGATGAAAAGAGAATACACAGTACACTCTACTCTCATCGAATATTACCTACGAGACTGCCAGTAAGATCTCACAGTGTCATAAACTGAAAAGCTGATTGCCAAATTCGGGCCAACCCCCTTCATGAGATTGAGATATTCATTCAGCATAAAACAGGAAAAGCACAATTCAGCAGGAATAGAATCTCAAGGACAAAGAGAGATACCAATAAAGTAGCACCCATTCCTTTATAAAGGCCGGCAATCCCTTCTTCCCTACTGATGGTTTGTAATGCATGCCAAATGCCTCTGTAATATATTATATTTCTCTGCAAAACTCAGAATGAGTAAACCTACCAAAAAGGATCTAACGTCACAGAAAAGGAACAAATTGTTACAGAAATATGTAAGAGAAACCATAACCATTTCTGAAATTTCAAAACTATCTAAACTAAGAGTATAAATGAATCTGTGAGCTTTGACTTTCCAACAACACTGGCATCAAGCAGCCACTCTAGACTAATGTTTCTTAATCTAGTAATTGGAACATTTGAATCTCACCAAAAGTAAGAATAATAGCACTGATTACTGAAAGCGTATAGTTCCGAGTTTTCAACCAAACGAATAAAATACAAGACATCATTTACAAGATAGAGCAACCCATTTATAAAATAACTAAGCCTGGCCACAGTAATGCGCGTGTGTGTGTGTCAATCTAAAAGCAAACAGCTTTAGTATTTTTCCAGATTATGTACAGTTCATTTACTAGTCAACAATTAAAGAAGAGAGCCTCCTGAAGCTAGTATCTGTATGTCCAAATTGCAATTAAATAGACTCGCCTAAGGTGCTAAGCCCCGAAACTAGTTGGAAAACAGATTGAGCGCTTCGCCCTCGCTTCGCAGGCGCTTTAGTGAAGTCACCAAGGCTCTAAAGGGTACGTATCATTGCTAATGGGTGTTATTCCACTTTATTGTGAATTCTTGTTCATGTAATTGTATTTGTGTTATTGTGTTTAATTATTATTCTTGAATTATATATATTTTTCTATTTTTTCTCCATTTGCGCCTTTCTTCATTAAAGCCTACGGTTTATTTGCCCTTTGTGCTTAAACCCCAAGAGACCTTAGCGCTTTTCTCCTTTGGCAACACAGATTATTAACCTTCAATGACCAACTATCCACATTCCATTCACGACACCTCCAGCCCTCCCCTCCCCCGAATCATCTAGGAAATGATTAATAATTCTGGTGTTAATGGAAGATGAGGCTGAAATCATCAGACTGAACAAATATTCAAATCCATCTAATTAATGTAATTTGTCCCCACGAGCTTTGTTCAGTGATAAGGATGCAACATGGAATTTCTCCGGTATTAGGTACTCCTATGAGTAATTAGACAAATCACCTTGATGAAGGAAAATCAGGACATAATGAAAAAGGAAACTATATGAAGATTGAAATAATAATAATAATAATAATAATAATAATAATAATAATAATACAACTTAGCCTGAGCTTTATTGTTTCAACACCGAACAACTTGGTGCGTGTGATCAAGATCATAACTGTTTTAGTTACTGAAGAAAAACTTTTTCCTAGTACACCGATTAAAAGTAGGTTTTTTGAACCCCTCCCCCCCTCGAACTTTGTCTCTGGGGCAAGTTGGGAATGATACATTAATTAGCAAATAAAGATGTTTCCAAAACTAAATCAAAATGCCAGCTGAATTCCACTCACCTGAGCTGCAAGACGTGTCCTAACAAGATCCAACGGATATGTAACAGAAGCAGCAGTTATCCCAGACAAACCACCACCTACAAGTCGTATGCAAAGGTCTGCAGTTATATTCTCTCCTTGGCTTTCAACTCCCGAAATCAACTGCAACACCTGTATTTGCATTTAATAATATGAAGAAAAAAAATTAGACAGACAAGTTCCAGAAATTATTGGCACTTTAATAAAATAGAATTTCACAGAACGTTTGTACCAACATTCTGGTAGCGTTCAAATGCATAAAAGCTGATAGAGGAATATGGAAGGCGGTGAGCAATTGTGACCAAATTCCCCTTCCAAAATGCTCGATACCCTTCTTCACGTACAATACGTGAAGCCTCTTGCCATATACTCGCTTTTTTTAAGCTACCAGCATCCGCGTGCATTCCTTGCACCTATAAACACGAATTAAATTTCACTTAGAATTGGAATAATCAGTTTAAAATATTAGGAAAACATAAGGTAGAAATTTGAACCTGAAAGAGAATAGTAAGGCGAGCAAGGGGCGCAGTGCAAGTCTTGCTGACAGCACCGGCAAATCCACCGGCGAGAAGCTGAGGAACAGTTCCGATCTGAGACTGCTGACGGCGCTGCTGCGTAATCAATTTACGAGATGCTCCGCCGTCCACAACCACTGCTCCGCGGCCACATCCTCCACCGCCGCCCCCTCCTCCTCCATCCACTACCACTCCTACTCTGGATTCAGTCTGCATAGTCTGCATCGTATTTGATTGAGTTGTCTATATTGAGAGGTTACCAGTTTCTGCAGAGCTATTAGTTTTCAGTCGACTAGCGTGGTTTGGACAAAGATTAACATTGACAGAACGACGTCGCTGGGCTCATTCTGGTGACTGAATATGGAGTAATTTATTTTGATTTAGAATTAAAAAGTGGATTTAAATGGGTGTGACTCAGCATTAAAGTGAAAACTGGAAGAGGGAGTAGCATTTGTTAGGTTTGCTTTTCCCAATAAAACCCAATTTTACATATACACCGACCTTAACGTGCTCTCAGGTTATTTTCAGTTTCATGCCGGGCTAAATTAATTATAGCGCTATGTGTCATGCCACGTAGGCGTCATTTGACATATATTAATGCCATGTGGAAGCTTATATAAGAGGAAGGCTAATATTTGTGAGAAGTTTCTAGAAAAGTATGGGCATCTCCTTTGGAAGACCCTAGATCCTTATGGAATTGCTAGGGAAGTCCTTAGAATCTTCTAGGCTTGTAGAAAATTCTAGAGGGTGTACTTATTTGTAAATATTAGGGACTTGTGTAACAATTAATATTTACACTTTAGCCCCTAGGAGACTAGTATATAAAGGGGGCCATCCATTTGTAATTCATCAAGAAAACAATTCAAGCTCTCTCAAATACAAAGCTTCCTTTAACAATTCTCTTGTGTTCTTTCTACCATTCTCTTAGCGATCTTGAGTGTAGTAAGACTGACTTGGCATAGCAAGAACGTGAGCAAGTTGTGCAAGATCGTGAGTGAATTGTCAAGTGTCGCACGTGTACTTAGTTAACGACTAAGGACGTAACAACATGGTATCAAAGCAGGTTGCAACTAAGGGAATGGCGAACGACGGAGAAATTAACGCTGCCAACACCCAAGCCAGCGTCATTCAGGATGTTGCTGGCAAGAGCGGCCGTAACAAAAAAAGGAATGCCACCAACAAGAGCCAGGAGGTGCCACCCGAGGTTGTGTCAAGCGAAGGGCTTACATCCCAGGAACCATCTGCCACTGAGGTGAGCGAGGATGAATTGGAGGTCCTGCCCGAGGACGTCTCGCTCGGTAAAGAGTGGGTGATGAAGATGAACGCGGGGATGGATGCTGTGGAGATCTTTGGCCAACGTTCGGGTAAGATGGAAGGCACCCTTAGCGTTCTTGAGGGGCACACTCTTGAAGAGATTGAGAGTATCCGAAATGACTTGGAGGGACGTACACAAACCGAGATGGAACTAAGGCAAACCATCACTGCCTTAGAGTGCAGACTCATGGAGGATTTAAGTACTATCGATGCCATGAAGGTAAAGATAGAGTCACTCGATGAGCATGTCAATGCTGGCGTGGCCGAGGCAGCCAGCAATGTTATAATGACGAGGGAGGCCAAGATCGAGGCTCCCAAACCCCCGGTGTTCAAAGGTGTTCGTGATGCACAAGAAGTGGAAAACTTCCTTTGGCACTTGGAGAACTACTTCAGGCATGGAAAAGTAAGGGACGACGAGGCCAAGATCAACACTGCAGTGTTGTACCTCTCAGAGACCTCCATGCTATGGTGGAGAAGGAAGAGGGCCGACGTGGATAAAGGTCTATGTACTATTAGCATGTGGGATCAGTTCAAAGCTGAGTTCAAGAGACAATTCTTCCCCAACAATGTCTTGTATGAGGCAAGGCGCAAGCTTAGGGAGTTGAAGCAAACAGGGAGCATACGTGACTATGTCAAGCAGTTCACTACCCTTATGCTTCAAATTCCCAACCTGACCAATGATGACTTGTTGTTCCACTTCATGGACGGGTTACAGAATTGGGCTAAACAAGAATTACAACGTCGGCAAGTCACGGATATAGACCAAGCCATAGTGGAGGCTGAATCATTGATGGATTTCAGGAATGACAAAAACGACAAAGGCAAAGGCAAGGAGTCAAAGGTTAACAATGTCAAAGGCGGGGGAGATCGTGTCAAAGTCAAGGAGATACACCAACAATACTACAAGACTCAAGATTCCAGAAAGTCGAGTGGACGTCAGGGCTACGCCGAGAAGAAGGTGCAGGCTGAGAAGAAGGGATGCTATATATGTGGAGGTCCGCACGGCTTCAGGAATTGTCCCGACCTCAAGAGCCTTAGTGCCATGGTCCGTGAACGAAAGGAGCAGTCGCAAGGAGAGAATTCGGGAACTGCACAGTTGGGTATGATCGGATTATGTGGTGCTGTCACGAAGCAAGCTATCCAACCTACCGAGAATGGCAATCAGTACGTGGATCTCACCATCAACAACAAGCCCGCTCGTGCAATGGTGGATACTGGAGCAACTCATAATTTCGTGACTGAGGCTGCCGCAAAGAGACTAGGATTGAAGCTTGCTCCAACCAACTCTCGCGTCAAGACCGTGAATGCCGAGCTAGTGGGGTAGCTAATGGTGTTGGTGTCAAATTGGGAACATGGGAAGGTATGAAAAACTTTACCGTAACCGCTATGGATATCTTTGACATCATACTGGGGCAAGAGTTCTTTAGACATTGTCATACTTTGATTGACCCCTACCTCCAACGTCTCTTGGTTATGGAGCGAGAAAGAGCGTGGTACCTACAATGGCTATGCCACACAGACAGATCCAAGCACAACTATCAGCCATGCAAGTTGTCAAGGGGATCAAGAAGGGGGAGCCAACGTTCCTGGCAACCATTGCAAGTCTAGAGGAGGACAAGAATTTTCAAGAGATACTGCCGCCTTGCATAGAGAAGTTGCTTGAGGAAAACAAAGATGTCACACCCGAGGAGTTGCCTAAGCACTTGCTGCCAAGGCGAGAGGTGGATCACAAGATTGAGCCGGAGCCAGGGGCTAAGCCACCCGCATTTGCCCCATATCGTATGGCACCGCCCGAGCTAGAGGAGCTCAGGAAACAATTGAAAGAGCTGATAGATGCTGGTCACATTCGCCCATCAAAGGCACCTTTTGGCGCACCAGTATTGTTCCAGAAGAAGAAGGATGGGTCACTGCGCTTGTGCATAGACTACCGAGCACTTAATAAGGTCACAGTGAAGAATAAGTACCCGATCCCACTCATTGCTGACTTGTTCGATAGACTTGGGCAAGCCAAGTACTTTACCAAGGTGGATCTTCGCAAGGGCTACTATCAGGTTCGCATCGCAGAAGGGGATGAGCCGAAGACAACATGTGTGACGAGATATGGAGCCTTTGAGTGGTTGGTGATGCCCTTCGTCTTAACCAATGCACCGGCCACATTTTGCACCCTTATGAATAAGATTTTTCATCCCTACCTTGATCAGTTCGTAGTAGTCTACCTAGACGACATAGTCATCTACAACAACACCTTGGAGGAGCACATGGAGCACTTAAGGAAGGTTTTCCAAGTCTTGCGAGAGAACGAGCTATACATCAAGAGGGAGAAATGTGAGTTCGCACAATCAAAGGTGCACTTCTTAGGCCATGTCATTAGCAATGGAGAGCTACGCATGGACGAGGCTAAGGTACGAGCTATCCAGGAGTGGGAGGAACCTACAAAGGTAACTGAGTTGAGATCCTTCCTTGGCCTTGTTAACTACTATCGTCGGTTCATCAGTGGCTACTCAGCAAAGGCCACACCATTGACTGAGTTTCTAAAGAAGAACAAGTCATGGGTTTGGACGAAGCATTGTCAAAAGGCGTTTGAATGTCTTAAGGCAGTTGTAACAGAGGAGCCAGCCTTGGCATTACCTGACTTTTCCAAGACATTTAAGGTGCATACAAATGCCTCAGATTTTGCCATTGGTGGTGTCTTGATGCAGGATAAGCATCCCATAGCATTTGAGAGCCGCAAGTTAAATGAGACGGAGCGGCGTTACACGGTGCAAGAGAAGGAGATGACTGCCATTGTGCATTGCCTTCGCACATGGATACATTATTTGCTCAGGTCGAGATTCGTGGTCAAGACTGATAATGTGGCTACTAGCTACTTTCAGACACAGAAGAAGCTCACACCAAAACAGGCTAGGTGGCATGATTTCTTGGCCGAATTTGATTATGTGCTGGAGTATAAGCCGGGAAAGGTAACGTTGTAGCCGATGCCTTGAGCCGAAAAGCCGAACTTGCAGCAATCACTTCAACAAGGTGGGACATTCGTGAGGCTATAAAAGAAGGCATGCAGCATGATCCAGCAGCCAAACAACTTATCGAGTTAGCCAACCAGGGCAATACGAGACATTTTTCGGTCGAAGACGGCCTACTGCTTACCACAGGTCGGCGGGTCTACGTGCCTAAGTTTTGAAACATTAGACGACGGATCATAAGGGAGAGTCATGACACAATGTGGGCTGGTCATCCAGGCCAACGTCGCACTAGGGCCTTGGTTGAGTCAGTCTACTATTGGCCACGCATGCAAGATGACATAGAGTGTTATGTGCAGACTTGTCTTGTCTGTCAACAAAACAAGGTTGAGCAACAAAAACTTGGAGGACTTTTGGAGCCACTACCAGTTGCAGAACATCCATGGGAGAGCGTGACTATGGACTTTATCACTTGCCTACCGAAGTCCGACGGTTATGGTACTATTATGGTGGTGGTGGATAGGTTTTCCAAATATGCCACCTTCATGCCCGCCTCACCAGGTTGCATTGCCAAGGAAGCCGTGAAACTATTCTTTAAGAACGTGGTGAAGTATTGGGGCTTACCAAGGCATATTATTAGTGATCGAGACCCCCATTTTACTGGAAACTTTTGGAGAGTGTTATTCGACATACTTGGCACGGAACTGCACTTTTCCCCTAGTTTCCACCCACAGACAGATGGACAAACAGAACGGGTCAATGCCTTACTAGAATGCTACTTGAGGCATTATGTGAGAGCGCATCAGAAAGATTGGGCAAGGCTCCTAGACATCGCCCAATTCTCGTATAACTTGCAGCGGAGTGAGTCCACGGGGCGGACACCATTTGAGTTAGCCACAGGCCAACACCCACAAACTTCACATTCTTTACTAGCTGCGTTTGAGGGAAAGAGTTTGGGGGCTTATCATATGGCCAAAGGATGGGAGGAGCAGCTTGACACTGCTAAGTCCTATTTGGATAAGGCAGCTAAGAAGATGAAGAAGTTTGCGGACCGTAAGCGGCGTCCCACGGACTATAGAGTTGGGGACATGGTCATGGTGAAGTTTAACCCAAGACAGTTCAAGGCACTACGGGGCATGCATCAGAATCTGATTCGCAAGTATGAGGGGCCATTTAAGATCGTCGCCAAGGTAGGCAAGATCTCATACAAGCTTGACATGCCATCGCATCTTAAGATCTACCCTGTCTTCCATGCCAGCATGCTTAAGCCATATCATGAAGATAAGGATGATCCGAGTAGGGGCCAATCAAGTCGAGCACCTATGACTATCACCTTCTCGCATGATAGGGAGATTGGGCTATCATAGATTACCAGGCCAGGCGAAAACAAGGGCAAAAGCCACCTCTATGTTCCTCGTCCATTAGAAAGGGAAATCACCGAAGGAGGCCACGTGGGAACGATATGAAGACTTGTGGCAATTCAAAGATACGATCCGAGAGTTTATGCAGCAACATTGCGCCGCGGTCGTCGCAATATTAGGTGGGGGAGAGTGTGATGACTCGCCACGTTATCATGCCACGTAGGCGCCATTTGGCATATATTAATGCCATGTGGAAGCTTATATAAGAGGAAGGCTAGTATTTTGTGAGAAGATTCTAGAGAAGTATGGACATCTCCTTTGGAAGACCCTAGATCCTTATGGAATTGCTAGGGAAGTCCTTAGAATCTTCTAGGCTTGTAGAAAATTCTAGAGGGTGTACTTATTTGTAAATATTAGGGACTTGTGTAACAATTAATATTTACACTTTAGCCCCTAGGAGACTAGTATATAAAGGGGGCCATCCATTTGTAATTCGTCAAGAAAATAATTCAAGCTCTCTCAAATACAAAGCTTCCTTTAACAATTCTCTTGTGTTCTTTCTACCATTCTATTAGCGATCTTGAGTGTAGTAAGGCTGACTTGGCATAGAAAGAACGTGAGCAAGTTGTGCAAGATCGTGAGTGAATTGTCAAGTGCCGCACGTGTACTTAGTTAACGACTAAGGACGTGACATCTAACTATCTTTGAACTTTTTTTTCCAGAAACTGGATATTATATATTAATACTAGAACATGTTCAAAATTATATTTGAACTTTGTTTTCTCTTTTTTTTATTTATTAAATCGTACTTAAACTTGTGATTTCATTGTAAAAGAAAATAAGAAAAGAAAGAAAAAGGCTAAAAGGATTTTGTTAGTGTTTAATGATACTACTTAATCTGGATGGCATTAACACTTCACTCTTGAGTGATTTGGTGCAGTTTGATCAATTTTAAGAGTGAAGCTTATTAAGAAAAATGATAAGCTTGTTAAATTAAAATAAAATATTTAGAGTATGTTTCTGAAAGATGAATGCATCAAGAATAGATAAATTTTAAATTTTTTATTTATTAATATTAACTTGAACTATTTTGAGACTGCGGGAGAAATGTGAACGGTCAAAATCAGAAAGCCCGATTTCGAAGTACCTTATTTCCTCGAGCTCGAGTTCGGCCAACTCGAAGGGTCGAACCCGATCTGAAAATACACACCTCGAGGGAGAAAATCGAAGGCCTGGCATGACCTACCTCGAGGCAGTACCATTTCGATGACACTCAAGAAAGAGCGGGAATTTCTCAAGGGCATATAGGTCAAGGCGTAAATTTCAGGATAGGGTCGTACGAATCCGTACTAGGCGGTTATACAGTTGTACCAATAGGATTTTTTACTGTAAATAGAAAGGTATCTTATTTGGGATTTTCCCTCCTATATAAAGGAGACTCCAATCATTTGGAAAGATCATCTTATCACTGCCAATAGAACATTCTATCTTACTTTCTCTCGTTTATTATGCTCAAAATTGTTCTTCAACTTTATTGCTCTTACTTTATTGTTCTTACTTTATTGCTCTTAACTCACCTCGAGGCCCCCGAGAGTATCGAGCTCGAGATCCCTATTGCCCTAGCAATACTGGTTTGGTTCATCATTTCTTCTCACTTACGTTTAATATTGTTTGTTTATTCACTAGTATTGAAATAAATCACATATCTTTAAAACCACAAATCAAATCTAATTGTCACTACGATTTGTGAGGTAAACAGTTTGGCGCCCACCGCGGGGCTAAAGATAATAGCGACAATTTTAGTGCTAGTTTTCTGATAACACACGTTATTCTTCACACTTTTTCTTGTCAAAGATTCTTTGATTTCAGGCTAAAAAATGTCTAACACTGCAAACACACCTGTGCATGGAAACGACGACCTCAGATTCTATGGAGAAAATGATGCAACAGCTTCAGGGACCGGTGTGCCACTGCTTAACCCTGGGGTAGCACCAGCCCCTAACCTAGTCGACGTTGGTTCACACATTGCTTTGAACGTCAACTTGGGCCCTGATGTTGAAGGAAGTGTACGCGGAGGGGACCATCCTGATGCCCAAAGGACACAGGCTCAAGAAGAAAGAGAAGTCAGTCTACAAGTAATTTTTGTAATGTTGCAAGCGCAACAGGTTGCTATCGCTCAGTTGCAAAGTCAGCAAAAGACTTCGAGCGTAGCAGGACCAGAAACCACTCATCGTGCTGAGCCGGTCCCGGAGAGATCTAGAAACAATGGGTCGGAAGCTGACCCCGCCATCATGAGAATGCTCGAAGAGCTCATAAAGAGGGTAGAGTCTGGAGAATAAAGGATAGAGGACAACGATAAAAGGTGGAAACATACAACTCGAGGGTCGACCAAATACCAGGAGCACCTCCAATTTTGAAAGGGCTGGACTCAAAGAAGTTTGTACAAAAACTATTCCCCTCGAGTGCGGCCCCGAAGCCCATTCCGAAGAAGTTTCGGATTCCAGACATCGCAAAATACAACGGGACCACCGATCCCAACGAGCACATCACCACATATACTTGTGGTATAAATGGGAATGATTTGAAGGAAGACGAGATCGAGTATGTTCTACTAAAGAAATATGGGGAAACTTTGTCCAAGAGGGGCCATGATGTGGTACCATAACTTGCCTCCAAACTCTATCGATTTGTTTGCCATGTTGGCACACTCGTTTGTGAAGGCACGTGCTGTGCCATAAAGGTTGCAACAAGGAAGTCAGATGTATTCAAAATCAAGCAAAGGGAGAACGAGATGTTGAGGAAATTTATATCCCATTTCCAGTTGGAATGAATGGAGTTACCACCAGTCTCCGATGACTGGGTTGTACAAGCCTTTACCCAGGAGCTAAATGAACGGAGTTCGATAGCTTCGAGGTAGTTGAAGCAGAACTTGATCGAGTACCCCGCCGTGACTTGGGCGTATGTGCATAACAGGTACCAGTCCAAGATTAGGATTGAAGATGACCAGTTGGGAGCCCCCTCGGGCTCGGTTTATCTAAGCAGATTGATAGCAAAGGAGTCGAGAGATGCAGACAGGGAACTAAGGTCGAACAAGGAAAGATATCAGCCATACACCGAAGACAGAAGGAACATTTTGAGGCGCAACATACCTCGGAATGATCGAAGAGCAGATGGCCGTGGATACACAACATGAGGGCAGTGCCATCGACCATTCGTCAAATGATGAAGTTCCCAACAAAAGATGGCGTGAAAACGGTATATGGTGATCAACATGCAGCTAAGGAGATGTTTGCAGTCCACGACTTGGCGCTAGTATCGACGCCATCCACATCAAAAAAGTCGAGCGTCAAGGACAAATAGGTAGCCAAATGGCAATCACAGCCCATGCCCTCGGCTGAGCCCGAGGGACAGGTAGTCGAGGACGAAGAAGAAGATTTCCTTACTCCTCGAGCCTTCGTCGCCCCTAAGGAGTCAGATGCAACGAAGTCCATGGTCGAGGAGCTGGAGCAGGTGGTATTGATCAAGCAGCTGCCGGAACAAAAGGTATACCTGGAAACGGGATTAACTCCCGAACTCAGGGAAAAACGCATTCAATTCCTAATCGATAACGTTGATTTCTTTGCTTGGTCCCACTTAGATATGATAGGGATCCCACCGGAGATAACCACCTATCGACTAAGTGTCGATCCCAGATTCAAACCGGTGAATCAAAAGAGGAGGCCTCAGTCCGAGGTAAAGCAAGCATTTATCAAAGACGAGGTAACAAAACTTCTCAAGATAGGATCCATTAGGGAAGTAAAATATCCCGAATGGCTAGCTAACGTAGTGGTAGTCCCTAAAAAGGGAAAAAACTTAGAATGTATGTAGACTACAAAGATTTGAACAAAGCATGGCCTAAAGATTCCTTCCCACTGCTCAACATAGACCGTTTGATCGATGCTACGGCTGGCCTCGAGATCCTTACTTTTCTCGATGACTACTCCGAGTACAATCAAATTCAAATGAACCCGGAGGACCAGAAAAAGAATTCGTTTATCACGAAGTATGGTACGTATTGCTATAATGTAATGCCCTTCGGGCTAAAAAATGCAGGAGCTACATATCAACGGTTAGTAATAAAATGTTCGAACATCAAATAGGCAAATCTATGGAAGTTTATATTGATGATATGCTAGTTAAGTCCCTGCGCGCAGAGGACCATTTGACTCATTTACAGGCAACGTTCGATATCTTAAAGAAAGTACAACATGAAACTCAACCCCGAGAAATGCGCTTTTAGAGTTGGTTCGGACAAGTTTCTAGGGTTCATGGTATCAAACAGGGGGATCGAGATCAACCCCGATAAAATCAAAGCCATCGAGGAAATCACCATTGTAAATAATATGAAAGCAGTGCAACGGCTAACCAGACGGATAGCTGCCTTGGGCCGATTTATCTAGAGGTCATCGGATCGAAGTCACCATTTCTTTTCCCTACTCAGGAAGAAGAACAACTTCACATGGACTCCGGAGTGTCAACAAGCCTTAGAAGAATTAAAACAGTATCTCTCGAGCCCATCCTTGCTCCATACTCCGAAGGAGGATGAAAAACTCTACTTGTATTTAGCCGTGTTCGTGATAGAGGTAAGTGGCGTGTTGGTTCGAGAAGAACAAGGTACGCAATTTCCTATTTATTATGTAAGTCGGACCCTAGGAGATGCTGAAACCAGGTACCCGCATTTAGAAGAGCTATCTCTTGCATTAGTAAGTGCATCTAGGAAGTTAAAACCATATTTTTAATGTCATTCCATATGTGTATTAACTACATATCCACTTCGAAATATCTTGCATAAGCCCGAATTATCGGGGCGATTGGCCAAATGGTCCATCGAACTTGGGGGTATGATATCGAATATCAACCCCGAACGACTATCAAGTCTCAAATTTTGGCAGACTTCGTGGTTGATTTCACGCCTGCACTTGTGCCCGAAGTAGAAAAGGAATTCTTGCTAAAAACGGGCACATCATCGGGGGTATGGATCCTCTTCACAGACGGTGCCTCGAATGTGAAAGGGTCCAGGCTCGGTATAGTCTTAAAATCGCCTACGGGCAGCATCATTGGACAATCTATAAAAACTTCGAAATTAACTAATAATGAGGCCGAGTATGATGCCATGATTGCAGGTCTCGAACTAGCCAAGAGCCTAGGAGAAGAGGTCATCGAGGCCAAATGCGACTCTCTTTTGGTAGTAAACCAAGTGAATGGGAGCTTTGAGGTTCGAGAGGATAGAAAGCAAAGATACTTGGACAAACTTCAGGTGACACTACATCGCTTCAAGAAACGGACACTGGACCACGTGCCCCGAGAACATAATAGCGAGCGGCCGATGCGCTAGCAAATTTGGGGTCGTCGGTCGAAGAAGATGATATTGTACCGGGGACTGTCGTCCAACGGTCGAGGTCGGTAGTCGAAAAAGTCCATGCGGAAATAAATTCAACAAGTTTGATGTGGGATTGGAGGAACAAGTACATTGAGTACTTGAAGCACGGAAAGCTCCCCTCGGACCCAAAAGAGTCGAGGGCCTTGCGAGCCAAAGCAGCTCCATTCTCACTCGATGAAGATGGAACATTATTTAGAAGAACCTTTGATGGACCACTGGCAGTGTGTTTGGGACCGAGGGACACCGATATGTACTACGAGAAATCCACGAAGGCACTTATGGGAATCACTCCGGTGCCGATGCGTTGGTTCGAAAGATGATCAGAGCAGGATATTATTGGGATAACATGGAAAAAGACACAAAGGAGTTTGTTGAAGGTGTGATAAATGCCAAAGGTTAGCACCAATGATACATCAGCCCGATGAACAACTCCATTAGGTCCTATCCCCATGGACATTCATGAAATAGGGGATGGACATCGCCAACCCTCTACCAACGACGCCAGGTAAAGCTAAATTTACTTTGTTTATGACTGACTACTTCTCAAAATGGGTCGAAACATAGGCCTTCGAGAAAATAAGAGAAAAAGAGGTCATCGACTTCATATGGGACCACATTATATGCTGATTCGGGATACCCGCCGAGATAGCATGCGACAATGGGAGGCAGTTCGTCGGCAACAAAGTAACGAAATTCCTCGAGGACCATAAAATCAGGAGGATTCTATCAACGCGTTATCACCCAAGTGCAAATGGCCAGGCCGAATCCACAAAAATAACCATCATTCAAAACTTGAAGAAAAGGTTAGATGATGCAAAGGGAAAATGGAGAGAAGTCCTGCCCGAGGTGCTATGGGCGTATCGAACGATATCAAAGTCGAGCACAGGGGAAACCCCATTTTCTTTGGTGTATGGGTCCGAGGAATTGATTCCGATCGAGGTCGAAGAACCTAGCGTCAGGTTTCAGCATACCATCGAGGATTCGAACCACGAGGCCATGAACACTAGCCTCAAACTACTTGACGAAAAATGTGAAGCCGCACTAGTTTGAATGGTCGCACAAAAGAAAATGATTGAGAGGTATTACAACAGAAGGTCAAACCTTCGTCATTTCGTAGTGAGGGACTTAGTCCTAAGGAAATTCACCCTCAATACTCGAGACCCAAACTGTCACGACCCAAATTGGATGATCATGACTAGCACCCAGACCATACTTGCCGAGCACCAACGTACATTTTATCTAACCTTCTTTATTACCTTTAAGGGCTGACGAGATCAATATAAATGGTAGATATGGATCATGAAAATACATCACATGGGATGACAAGATTGCTAAGAAACTACATATAAGGTACGAGCTACAAAGCTGCCATGAAAGACTATACAACAAACATTAGCCAACAAGGCATACCAAACTATACATAAGTCGACACCTGTCTATGAGCCTCTAAAGGAGCATAAGTAATGTAACATAGCCGGAACAGGGCCCCGACATACCCATAATATCTATAACAAAAATGCATACCAAGACTATGGCAAGTCCGGAGAAGGGATCTCGTCAATAACGCTGAACTGAAAAGCCTACTGTGGTGGGGGAGCTGCGTTTACCTGTCTATCAGGACCTGCAACACGACATGCAGCGTCCACAAATAAAAAGGACGTCAGTACGAATAAAGTACTGAGTATGTAAGGCATGAAAGCATAAGTAAGAACAATAATGTAAATAGGGATAGAGAATATACAACCTGTAACATCTGAGTACCTCTGAGGGCTACTGACATGAAATGCGTGATACATACATATATATATACATAAACCTTTAAAACATACGCCTATGTGGGCATCATTATATCGTACCCGATCGCAATAGGCTCGGTAAAACATACCCGACCACGTGGAGCTCGGTAAAACCCAACTGATCAGTGGTTGCACAATAGGTGTCATACCCGGCCGACTATAGTGTGGCTCGGTAGAGTAAAATAGATACGTATATATACAATGCATGCAGGACTCATTGGAATCATATTCTGAACCTTTCGGAGTGACGTAAGGTCGATATTCTCCGTACACATTATTAGGACTAACTCTTCATCAAGAATCTTATAAGAATCAGGAAGTACAACAACATTGATAACATAAGAATAAGAGAAGAAACCTCAACATCAATTATTCCATAAGGGAAACAATGTAAGTACTACTAGCTTCTAAGAGTAGAGTATCTTTGGAAGCTCATTCATTGCATTATGTAAAATCGGAGTCATAAAAAAGAAGGAAAGGGATAGCCTCACATACCTTGTATATACTGACCCAACCTCAATCTATGCAAATATCATAACTCCTTAGTCTACAATAGGAGAAATGACACTATCGTTAACATTTAAGCGTCGTAACTATTATGTACCGGCCACAACCTATTTTACGATTAAACGGACAAAACCTCCCCTATATATATGAATTCACACAAGTCAAAACAATCACCAAACAGCCCAAACAACATCAATAATAATCATATTGAGCCTCCCAAAACAGTCCACCAACCAACAACATTACTATCGAGCCTTTCGATCTATATTTCATAAGTTCTAGCTTCAATGACATAGCCGTAACTTGGATAATCTTAAATACATATAGAGTAAGAGGTTCCTCGCCTTTAAACAGAAATAACAACTCCAACTTGAACTTAATTTTCCACGAAATATCCCTCCAATGCTGCCACAACAACAAGGAAGCGAAACTAGCAATCAATTAGGGTTTTTCGGTACTAGAACCACTTTAGAAGGCTTGAATCACCTAGGGTTGATATAAAAAAACTTGAGGGAGTATTTACAGAACATGAACCCCTTAAAACAACCTCCCACACGAGATTTAACAACACAAAAATGAGCAACAACAAGAAGAATAAGAAACTTACTAGCGCCACGGGATTCCCGACACTTGATTTGTGTTGTTTGCCCTTTGTTTGGGTCTTGAATATTGAGAGAACCTTAAGAGGGTGTTTCTAGGGTTCTAAGGTCTAAATATACTGAAACTGAATGACTTAAAACGGGTTATAGGCATATTATATATATCCATATCTCTTAAACCGACTATGTGGGACCCATAGAGAGGTGCTTAGCGCAGTCTCGTGAAAATGCGAATATCTCTCTATTCTGATATCGCATCGATGAACGGTTAGATGCGTTGGAAACTAGACTAATAGATATTCAATTTTGTGGGTAAATCACCCCTTAATTCTAATTATATTGGGATAAAATCTTAGTAACATTTGACCTAAAGTTTACGTAAAACTATGAACCTAAGTTGCGACAACTCTTGTCGACTTTTGTTTCAGAACTCGTTTGACTTCAAGAATATGATACGGATATTATATGATTCAAATACCTTAAAATATGGCCTCTTGAGAATATTAAGCACCCCTAGGTTTACCCAAGAATAAGAGTTACAACATCCTTGATTCGTTTAACTTCTAATACTTGTTAATCACCCTTATACACTCTTGTATCATTTAAGATCAATAAGATTAACTTCTTATCATTTCAAAGATAATATATTCTTAGATTTACGTCGACTAACTTATGGCATGAACCAACATACGTGAATATGGGTTGTAACACCCTCCCCCTTAGGAACATTCGTCCTCGAATGTAAGGGTTTATGGGGAGCCTAACTCATCGTGGATTCCAACGGAAATTTCCGGCCGAGTTTTCCCCTATAAAATGGATACTAGACAAACTTGCAAGTAGTTAAACCCAACTTATTGCATTGCAAGGTTACGCAAAGCATTATGGATATGTACATTATCTGTATATCACCATTGTGTATTAAGCAAGAGTATTCTCAAGCTATTGCTTACCTCATAGAGGGATTTCACCTTCAAATGCGTCCTGCGTTCCCCTGGCATCCTCGTTATCTTCATTCTGGAACAGGTAAGGGTATTTAGACTTCATCTCCTCTTCTGCTTCCCATGTCATTTCTTCCATACCCTTGTTCCTCCACAATACTTTGACGGAAGCTACATCTTTTGTTCTCAGCTTGCGGACTTGTCGATCTAATATAACCACTGGCACTTCTTCATATGATAGATCCTCTGTAACTTGTACATCTTTGATAGGGACGACCCGAGAAGGGTCTCCAATACATTTCCTCAACATAGATACATGGAATACCGGGTGAACAAATTCCAATTCGGATGGCAATTCTAACTCATAAGCAACCTGTCCAATTCGTCGAAGAATTTTGTACGGACTGATATACCACAGACTCAGCTTTCCCTTATTCCCAAAACGCATAACACCCTTGGCGAGGTCCTCAGAAAAACCCAATCACCAACCTGAAACTCCAGATCAAGATGTCGGACATCAGAATAAGACTTTTGCCTGCTTTGTGTCGTCCTCAGCCGCTCTTGTATCAGTTTCACCTTCTCAATGGATTGGTGAATCAAATCTAGCCTATATAGTTCTGTTTCACCGACTTCAAACCATCCAAGTGGTGATCTACATATCCTCCCGTATAGTTCCTCGTACGGGGCCATTTTAATACTGGAATGGTAGCTATTATTGTAGAAAAATTCTATGAGTGGAAGATGGTCATCCCAATTCCCCTTGAAATCCAGAACACATGCTCGTAGCATATCTTCAAGTATCTGAATGGTACGTTCAGCCTATCCGTCTGTCTGTGGATGGAATGCAATGCTGAGATTCACTTGTGTGCCTAAACCCTTCTGAAAAGACCTCCAAAAGTTAGCCGCAAATTGCGCTCCTCGGTCTGATATAATAGATATCGGCACACCATGAAGCCTAACAATCTCCTTGATGTACAACTTCGCATAATTTTCAATTGTGTAAGTTTTCTTAACTGGCAGAAAATAGGCACATTTTGTAAGTCGAACAACTATCACCCATATGGAGTCAAACTTATGATAAGAGCGAGGTAATCCAATAATGAAGTCCATATTAATCACCTTCCATTTCTAGGTCGGAATCTCTATATTCTGAAGCAATCCACTGGGTTTCTGATGTTCGATTTTTACTTGTTGACAATTAGGACACTAGGCTACAAATTCTGCAATAAACTTCTTCAGGTTATCCCACCAATACTGCTCCTTAACATCATGATACATCTTTGTCAAGCCGGGATGTATGGAATATCAGGATTGATGAATCTCAATCATAATCTTTTCTCTCAACCCTGCCACATCAGGCACACATAACCGGCCTTGGTATCTCAGTGCCCCGTCTGCTCCGATCTCAAAAGCCATATTTTTATACTGTTGAATGTTGTCTCTCAATCGTACTAAGGTAGGATCTTCATATTGCCGTGCTTTTACCTCGACTACCAAAGATGATTCTGATGTATTCTGTACAGTAACCCCTCCGTCATCAGAGTCTAACAATCTAATTCTAATATTGGCTAGCTGATGAAGCTCTTTAGTCAACCCCTATCTACCTGCCTCAATGTGTACTAAGCTTCCCATTGACTTACGATTGAGAGCGTCTGCCACAACATTGGCTTTAATGGGATGGTACAATATCTTGACATCATAATCTTTCAGTAATTCAAGCCACCTACGCTGCCTCAAATTCAACTCCTTCTTCTTGAAGATGTATTGTAAACTCTTGTGATCTGTGTATATGTCAACATGGACGCCGTATAAGTAGTGCCGCCAGATCTTCAAAGCATATATTACTGCAGCCAATTCCAAATCATGGGTCGGGTAATTCTTTTCATGCTTCTTTAATTGTCTTGATGAATAAGCAATCACCTTCCCATGTTGCATCAATACGCACCCCAAACCTATACCTGAGGTATCACAATATACCACATAACCTTCTGTCCCTTTTGGGAGAGTGAGCACTGGCACAAATGTCAATCGATTCTTTAACTCCTGAAAACTTCGTTCACAAGCGTCAGACCACTGGAACTTAGTAGCTTTCTATGTTAACTTAGTCAATGGTGCTGATATAGAGGAAAACCCTTCAACAAATCGCCTATAATATCCTGCTAGCCCCAGGAAGCTGCGGACTTCTGATGGTGTTGTAGGTCTCGGCCAATTCTTTACTGCATCGATCTTTTGAGTATCGACACTAGTACCCTCATCAGATATCATATGACCAATGAATGCTACCGAGTTTAGCCATAATTCACATTTGGAGAGCTTAGCATATAACTTACGATCCTGAAGCGTTTGTAATACTATCCGCAAGTGGCCCGCATGTACTGCCTCGGAACGAGAATACACCAAGATGTCATCAATGAATACGATCACGAACACATTAAGATAAGGCCTGAATACAGTATTCATAAGATCCATAAAAGCTGCTGGGGCATTTGTTAGCCCGAACGACATCACCTAGAACTCAAAGTGCCCATATCTTGTCCGGAAGGTTGTCTTTGGAATATCCTTCTCCTTAACCCTCACCTGATGATACCTTGAACGTAAGTCAATCTTGAAGAAATACTTGGCACCCTGGAGTTGGTCAAAAAGGTCGTCAATCCTTGGAAGGGGATACTTTTTCTTTATAGTAAACTTATTCAATTGTCGATAATCGATACACATCCGTAACAACCCATCTTTCTTCCGCACGAAAAGGACTAGCGCACCCCAAGGTGAAGTGCTAGGCCTAATAAAGCCCTTATCCAGCAAGTCCTTCAACTCCTTCAACTCTGCCGGGGCCATCTTGTATGTAGGAATAGATGTGGGTTGAGTGTCAGGCAATACATCAATGCTAAACTCAATCTCCCTTTCAGGAGGAAGGCCTGAGAGTTCATCTGGGAAAACATCTGGAAATTTATTGACCACGGGGATTGATTGTAGAGTAGGCGGCTTCGTCTCTGCATCCCTAACGCGAACGAGATGATAAATGTAACCTTTTGAGATCATCTTTCTTGCCTTAAGATAGTAAATAAACCTACCTTTCGGCATAGCAATGTTCCCTTTCCATTCGATGACAGGTTCATCTGGAAATTGAAACCTAACCATCTTCGTATGACAATCAACATTTGCATATCATGAGGCCAACCAGTCCATTCCCATTATCACGTCGAAATCAACCATTTCTAATTCAAATAAATTCGTCGAGGTTTGATGATTACAAATCATCACTATGCAACCTCTATATACCCTTCTAGCAATCACATAATCTCCTATCGGAGTAGATACCACAAGTGGTTTACTTATCAATTCAGGTTCAATGCCAAACTTATTAGCCACAAAAGGTGTAACATATGATAATTAGATCCCGTATCAATCAACGCATATACGGCGTAAGAAAACATATACAATATACCTGTAACAACATCCTGAGGCGACTCGAGATCCTGTCGACCTACTAGAGCGTAGGTTCGATTTTGAGCACCACTCGAACTCGGCATTGCACCTCTACCTCTACCACGAGTTGTCGACTGCTGAAAACCCCATGCTGGAGATCGAAATGATGAGGAATAACAAGACACATATCCAGTTGGCTGAGCCATACTACCACCTTCTCTGTTAGAACAATCCCGCATCATATGGACAGGCTGCCCACAAGAATAGCACGCATCAGAACCTCGATGGCACAGTCCAAAGTGGGCCTTGCCACACTGATCACAACAGGGTGTTGGGAGTCTCGTCTGACTAGTATCCCTATGATATTGCGAGCCTGATGCCTGCAAACTCTGACCTGGACCAGAATAGGTATATCGATCATACCGAGGCCTCTAAAACTGTGGAGGAGCACTAGATACAGGTGGCGCCAAACTCCTCAAAAACTGGGGCCTAACACTACCTCTGAAGTCATGAGAATACCCTACAAATCTCGCCCCCTTATGTTGGCCCCTATCTTTCTCACTATCTGCGCTTTGTTGGCGCTTACGATCCTCTAGGATTTGGGCATAAGCCTGAATACGGAAAATATCCATGCCCTTCACCAAGGAGGCTGTCGTGCACTCATTTATCAGATGTGGTCTCAACCCATTCATGAACATATGCACCCTATCACTCATCTCAGCCACTATATGAGGAGCATGCCTTGCTAAAGAATCAAACTACATGTTATACTCTCTCACACTCATATTACCTTGTCTAAGGTTCAAGAATTTATCAGCTCTAGCTCGTCGTATCTCAACTGGCAAATAGCGACGAAGAAAGGCCTTAGAAAATTCCTTCCACACAGCTGGATGGGCGTTCAGACCCCTGGATCTCTATCAACTATCATACCAAAAAACCGCTAAATCCCGTAACCGATAAGAAGCCAACTCTACTGCCTCTTTATCTGTAGCATGCATAACCCGCAGTGTACGATGAACCTGGTCAATAAAAGTCTGTGGGTCCTCCTTGGGGTCTGATCCGGTAAACACTGGAGGGTCTAGATTAATAAAATCACGAACTCTCATACTATCTAGTTTATCAACAACACCGATATTCTGCCTCTGAGCCTGAGCAACTACCAAGCTAGTCAACAACTGCACCACACTCCGCATATCTTGGTCTGTAGGGCCAGACGAAGGAACTAGTGGTGATGGGTTCCTCGTAATATTCTCTGGATGAGACAAAGTAGATGAGGTATGAGACTACATCTCACTCTGAGCCTCACTTTGACCTGCTCTGGTTTAAGGCACCTGACTAGTACCCTCTCCCATAGCTATATCAAGCCGTCTAGTACTCGCTTGCTTCCTAGTTGAAGGCATCGCTGAAAAAAACAAGGTTAATATTAGATACGAACACTAAACTACGCACGATCTAGATTCAGGAAGAAGGTAACAACCCTAGATGTCATGTAGTCTCCTGATTATAAATGTGGCGTGCTAAACATCCATAATCAATACTCTACTACACATGACTCATAGACAACCCCTAGGACAGACCTACTCTGATACCAAGTTTGTCACGACCCAAACTGGAGGATCATGACTAGCACCCGGGCCATACTTGCCGAGCACCAACGTACATTTTGTCTAACCTTCTTTATTATCTTTAAGGGTTGACGACATCAATATAAATGTTAGGTATGGATCATGAACATACATCACATGGGATGACAAGATTGCTAAGAAACTACATATAAGGTACGAGCTACAACGCTGCCATGAAAAACTATACAACAAAAATTAGAAAAACAAGGCATACCAAACTATACATGAGTCGACACCTGTCTATGATCCTCTAAAGGAGCATAAATAATGCAACATAGCCGGAACAGGGCCCCGACATACCCATAATATCTATAAGAAAAATGCATACCAAGACCATGGCAAGTTCGGAGAAGGGATCTCGCCAATAACCGATGAACTGGAAAGCTTACTGTGGTGGGGGAGCTGTGTTTACCTATCTATCAGGACTTGCTGCACGACATAGAGCGTCCAGAAATAAAAAGTACATCCGTACGAATAAAGTACTGAGTATGTAAGGCAGGAAAGCATAAAGTAAGAACAGTAATGTTGTAACGACCCGGCCGGTCATTCCGTAGAATTTGCACAGTTATTTCTATTTCTGCCTTGTTATGCATTGTTTAGTTGTTTATGATGTGTTGGAGTCGGGCGGTTCGGGTTCGGAGTGGTTGTAGTGAGGATTGAGACACTTAGTCTCTTAAAGTAGCCTTATAGTTGGAAAAGTCAACTGAGAGTTGACTTCTTAGTAAATGACCTCGGAATGCAGATTTTATGTCTCGAATAACTTCGTTAGGTGATTTGTGACTTGGGAGTGTGTTCAGAATATGGTTTTGATGTCCGGTGTAGAATTAGGCTTGAATTAGCGAAAGTTGGTTTTTTATGATTTCCGCTCGGCAGTGGAAAATATGGTATAGGGGTCGGAATGGAATTCCGGAAGTTGGAGCAGGTTCATAGTGTCATTTTGGATACCTGTTCAAATATTCAGGTCAATCGAATGTGTTTTGGTTGGTTTCAGCATCCTTGGGGAAATTTAGAAATTTCAAAGTTCATAGGCTTGAATTTGATGTGATTTTGGTGTTTTTGCGTTGTTTTTGGTGTTTCGAGGGCTCGATTAAGTTTGAATGAGGTTATGGACTTGTTGGTATTTTTGGTTGGGGTCCCGAGGGGCTTAGGATGATTTCGGATAGCCATAGGAGGATTTCAAGTTTGGAAATAGCAGCTGATGCTGCTGGTGCTGGTGTGACCGCACATGCAGATAGGGGACCGCAGGTGCGGGCCCGCAAAAGCGGACAAGTCTTCGCAGATGCGAAAATTGGCTGGATCAGTGGCGGTCGCAGATGCGGACGTAGGGCCGCACCTGCGGTGTCACAGGTGCGGAAATGGAATCGCAGGTGCGAAAGTTCAACTTTAAGTGTTTCTCGCAGGTGCGCACCTGGGACCGCAAGTGCGAAAATCCCTGGGTAGAACATATAAAAGGGGTCCTTAGCGAATTTTGGTCTTTCTTTCACCATTTTCATACGGGTTTGAAGCTTTTGAAGGGTTTTTGAAGAGGGGAATCGATAGTTCTTCATTGAGGTAAGGTTTTTGGACTTAAAACTCGTTTATATGTGATTAAAGGTCTGATTAGTGGTGAATAATTAGGGAAAATCAGTGCAAAAATGGGTAATTAAGGCTTGTGATTAAGAGACCTTAAAAGGGGAATTTGAGGGGTCATATGGACTTCGATTTCAGTGTTCTTGGTATGTATAGACTCGTGGGAGGATGAGGATTCTTATGGTGTAAATTTTATCGAGTTCCAAGACGTGGGCCCGGGGGTCGGGTTTGACCAATTTCGGGATTTTTGGGTAATTTCGATAAATTTCGAATGGGTTTCGTTCCTTGGCATATAATAACGATATAAATCTGAATTCTGGTAGATTTGGGGCACTCAGAGGCCTAATCTAGAGGCAAAGGCACTGCGGACTAGTATTTTTAGCCGGGTTTGAGGTAAGTAACGATTATAACTCTAGACCTGAGGGTATGAAACCCCGGTATTTTACATTGTTTTGATAAATGAGGTGACGCACATGCTAGGTGACGAGCGTGTGGGCGTGTACCGATAGGAATTGTGACTTGATCCGTCCCGTAGCGACTATTAAGCCGTATAATTGATTTGAAATCGTGTAATAACCTGTATTTTTAGATTTATACTTTTTTATGGGTTGTAAGCCATGTTTGGGGCCTTGGGTCGATTTGTTTAGAACCCCAGGGGTATTTTTACACTATTCTCACACTATGTTAGTAAATAATTTGTGAACTCAGTCATGCTTACTACTTGTTGCTATTTTCACTGTTATTACACTATTTAGAGTACTGTGAAGTATTTTGGGATGAGTCCCGTGATGTTGAGATGAGTTGCCCGAGTAACTTGAGAGGATGACTGAGTGAGGCCGAGAGCCAAGATTTGTGAGGATAGTTAGGGATTGGCTGCATGCCGCAACAGATATTATAAGGATCGGGCTGCACGCCGCAACAACATAGTGCTTGGATTGTAGGAGACCCTCCGGAGTCTGTACACCCCCAGTGAGCACAGTCGACTATATATATTGGATCAGGCTGCACCCCGCATCATATGTTATTTGGATCGGGCTGCACGCCGCATCATAGTTTAGATGGATCGGGCTGCGCGCCGTAGCAGTTGAGTGGATATCTGGTACTTGTTGAGTGAGAGTGCTTAGTGTGAGTATGGAATACTGCTAGTGGAGTCACGAGTGACTGAGATACCTTGTTATGAGTGATACTGTGCCTGAAAGGCTGTTACACTGTGAATTTTACTGCTTTTCCCACTGTTCTTTATACTGAGCCTTCTAATAAAAGTTGAATTACCGTTTTTATGAAATTATGATATATAAATTCTCGTCACTGCACTCAAGTTTTTATTTACTTTGGTTACTTACTGAGTTGGCATACTCACGTTACTCCCTGCACCTCTGTGTGCAGATCCAGGTACCAGACCAACTCATAATTAGTTCGTGGTTCGGCTTAATTATTCGATTATCAATATTATTTATGAAGTTATTTGTTGGAACGTATTAGGTTAGTTTAGTTTTAAATTGTTTTGTTATGAATAAGTAAGCTTTATTAGAAAATAATTAAATAAGTTCTAACATTAGCTTTCCTAGCAAGTGTGGTGTCAAGTGCCATCGCGATCCCTAGGGTTGGGAATTTGGGTCGTGACAAATCCTAGACTAACTTGGTTTGAAAAATTATGTTAGGCCTTCCTTGGATCACTATTGTGCTTTAAAGTTCCTACCCTTACATATTTTCCTCAGTCAACCCATTTTGAGCCTTTACCCTTCTTCTTTGGCAATCATGTTACAAGCTTTAACCTTTCGTTCTTTATTGACTTACCCTTTGGCACCCTACCCCCCTAAGTACTTTAAAGGTATAAACATAGGCTAAAAGCCTATGTTTGGGGGTGAAGGTGGGAAAGTTGTGATGTGAAGTTGTTTAAAAGGTGGAAGGTAATATAAAAAAAAGGGAGAAAAAGAGTAGTATTTTCAAAAAAAATAAAAATAAAATAAGGAATTGTGAATAAATGGAAGACTAGGTGATATATATATAACGAAGAAAGGGTGGAAAAGTTATTGAAGGAAGTGGACTTTGATTGTTGAAAAATTGTAGTGCTTAGGGAAATTTTTAGTCACTCTAACCAAAATTGTGCCCTACCTCAACCAAAAGCCTAAACTACAAACTTTTAAGTCCTAATTAATCTTGAACCGAGTTTGTCTACATTAGTGGAGAAATACATGAAAGGCAAGCCTATGGCACTACTTGTGTGCATTTGAACATCTTTGTGAGAGAGAGTTAATTCTTTCCATTTGATATCCCAATTATGATTTGAACTGAAATTTATGAGTGTGGGATTCTCTCTTAAATGTGAGGGCACATGAGATTCGAGTGGTAAATTTGATCCCATTTTCAATTGGAAGCAATGAAAAAAGGAAGTTACTTGTCACGACCTAAAATCACAGGTCATGATGGCACCTAACTTGACCCACTAGGTAAGCCAATTAACCAAAAATAAACAAACTAAATAAACTTATAGAAATTTAATTAGGATTTATCTGAACCGTTACAAATTTTCCCAAGAACTGGTAGTATGACTCATGAGCTTCTACGACTTAGAATATAGAAAGCTGGTACGAATAAATACACATTCTGTTTGAAAACTACATGAACAGATTAATAATGTCTAACACTACCAAGGACAAGTGGAAGCTTCTATACAGAATGCACGAACATCTTTTGAGTCAGCTCCCGACTTCTTCAGCAGCTCCGCTCTAACAGTCTACACAGAGCGTGCAGATGTGCAGTATCAGTACAACTGACCCCATGTACTGGTAAGTATCTTGACTAACCCCATCAAAGTAGTGACGAGATTTGTTTTGTTAAAAGATACTCATTAATGAACGCTATAATGTAAACTAGCAATTGAACTAAAATGCAGAATAATATAATAGAGTACACAATGCGACTGTAACAGGAAATAACCGGCTCTTTCCTTAGAACGAAAGCCCCTGAACCACAACAATCACCTCATATACTTTCATAGAGTCATAAATTCAAGACATCAAATCTAATGGTACATCAAAATCCTTCGTGCATTTATCTCATCCTCACCATATGCGTAAAACAATACCAACCAAATGATAGAAATACCGACAATGGAAATGACAAGGAAGGGAATATGCAAGAAGTAATAATAAATGAGAATGTACAGAAGAACATCAGCAAGAGGCTAAGCAGAAAGCACATAGGTAATGACCACAATTAGAAAAAAAGGATTATAGTTTCAATTAACTAGCATGATGGAGGCCTAAGTACAAATATATCACGCAAGAAGGAAACACATGATCTTCACAAGTTAACAAGTAAGGACATGAAGAATTAGCATGGTGTAAGGCTTACATTAAGGTGCGACAGAATAGACACAACATGAGTATAATTATAAAAGCAGGAAATAGGCATAGCATATGCAAGTTAAGCAAGTAAACGACATGGACAACACAACAACAATTGAGGTGGAGGTCAAGTACGGGACTATAACAACATATCACACAAAATATATAATGGCGACAAGTAAAGGCAAAAATGGATACACGGAAAACAGAGGTCACATAATAATGCATGTCCCTCCTCATCGCCTGCACAGAAACACCCTTCGTGCAATGACCTCACAATATTAAAAGTATAACAATATAAATGAAATGGCACGACATCACCCTTCGTGCTTTACACTCTTCCACACATGATAATGATATAAACAATGGTACGACATCACCCTTCGTGCTTTACACTCTTCCTCACATGATAATGAATATAAACAATGGCACGACATCACCCTTCGTGCTTTACACTCTTCCTCACATGATAATGAATATAAAAATTGGCACGGCATCACAATTCGTGCTTTACACTCTTCCTCACATGATAATGAATATAAACAATGGCACGACATCACCCTTCGTGCTTTACACTCTTCCTCACATGATAATGAATATAAACAATGGCACGACATCACCCTTCATGCTTTACACTCTCCCTCACATGATAATGAATATAAACAATGGCACGTCATCACCCTTCGTGCTTTACCCTATTTACTCACATGATAATGAATATAAACAATGGCACGACATCACCATTTGTGCTTTACACTCTTCCTCACACAGCATATAAATTTCAATAAAGTAGCCAGGTAGCAAGAATAAATAACATCGAGGAAAATGTCAAAACGAATATTCCAAACAAATTCTCAATTACTGATTTCCAAGCCAACAGTGATTTAATGAACCCTCAAGGAACACGTAATTCAAGTACTTCCACAAATCCCACAATTTATCAACAGTACAAGTATGGAATCTAGCATCTCAAAATATCGGCCGTAACAATGTATTAATGATTATGCAAAGAGATGACCAAATTAGACACATCAATGTATTCTCAGAGTTCCATAAAATTTGATCAAGTTATAATAGGCTAAGTCTCGATTCTAACATTTAATACTAGGTTCTTAATATCTAGAAGTCAAGTGCGGCATGAAGCAAGAGGTCATGAAATTCTACAAATATAACTGTACCATAATCCACCCCCAAGCATGATTAACCCTGGCACATACATATACGCTCGTCACCTCTTATATGTATCACCCCCGCAGGTAGCAAACAATGACAAATAAGAGGAAAAATACCCTTAACAAAAGTTAGGCAAAACACTTACCTCGAACAATTCAATTACAATATCGAGCAAGCCAAGTGATGCTCCAAAAATACCATCACGCGCGTAGTGACCTTTGAATGTCTCAAAACCATCCAAAAGCAACTCAAATACATCAAATAAAGCCCAAGGAAATAATTTCAAATGATAAAGATCGAATCCTAAATCAAATCCCAAATTCGGCCAAAAATCACACCCAGGCCCATGCCTCGGAACTCGACAAAACTCACAAAATCCGACAACCCATTCAATTACGAGTCCAACCATATTAGTTTCACTCAATTCCGACTCCAAATCGATGTTCAAAACTCAAAAATTCATATTATGAAACTTTAGGCAAAAACCCCTAAATTTCACTTTGAAATCATCAATCAAATCCCAAAAAACGAAGATGGATTTATGAAATATAACCAAAACCGAGTATAAAACACTTTCCCAATCCATATGGTGAAAATTGCCTCAAAAATCACTCAAATCCGAGCTCCCCACCTCAAATATGACCAAATGAACAAACCCTTATTTTATATATTTTTCTGCTAGCTATTCTGCCTCGTTTCTCATGTCAAACGATCCCAAAACTCGCTTTTTATGTCTCCAATGGATTCTTATTGAAATTCTAGTCAAGTTAGGATTTTGAATCACTCAATTTGACCTCATAATGAATGAGATATATAGGTTTTAATATTTGCGAATAGTACAGATTTTTAAATACGTCGTCAGTGACAATTTCGTAATTAATCTGAAAAATCTAGCAACCTAATTCTTAGTAAAATGACCATAAAATCCTCATACGATGTCCAAATTCGACTATTCTTTTTGCTATGACTCTGTAATTATGATACGGATCTAATGCTTCAATCAAAACAGAAATAGATCGTTTGTTTAATGTGGTACCATTTATGCTTGAATAAATAACGTCGAAACATAAGAAAAACGAGCGCAATGCAGCCGCAAACTTATCTGAAACTCACCCGAGCCCCTCGGGATCACGTCCAAACATACCAACAAGTCTCATAACATAACACGGAGATACTCGAGTCCTCAAAATACCGAGCGAAGTGTAGATACTCAAAATAACATGTCGGGTCATAACATCCTCCACCACTTAAACACACGCTCGTCCTCGAACGTGCCATGAGTCTTTCCAAAGCTACCAATCACAGTGTAACCTCACTAAGCATAACCCGAGGTTGATCCCATGTCACCTTGATCCACATAAACCCACCAACACAACACCATTAGAGATCCATGTTTCAACCTTAGCCCGAAAACCTTAGAACCCAATCTCTATCATCCAGAATTCATTGCAAGACCCGAACCCCACATCTACACACTACGCAAATCTGAACTAGCTGCATCAAATCTTGACCTTAACCCAAGATGTAATCACATGACGCACCACATCACTTCAATACTCACAGTAGAAACTGTTGACCACCATTATTGCCCAAAACAAATCTTGCGCCGATAGCAAACCTCATATCGATTAGAACCTCGTTCAAAACCTTCATACCTTACCGATTACGAAAGAAACACACATAACCGCTTAACTACTCATCTGATCAATAAGCCAAGAAACTCACTTGCCCGACCAGGGCCATTTTCCAAATTCTCAACAAACTACAGTGTTTTCTTCCAAAACATCCTCATCACAATACAGTAACTCAAATCTCAGGTCTAGAAACCTCATCTCAGCCAACACAAGCAGGCACACCGACAAGTATCAACAATAATCATATAGAGCCACACACATCCCGGTTCCGAACACCAACAAGTAATAATTCAGACATGTTAAAAGTAAGAAAAATTAAATAAGGAAACTACTAAGCAAGTTAAGCAAGCAGGGAAATTTTAGCATTTTACTATGAACTATTCTCAACAAGGTGAAATCAAAATACACAAAATTGAAATAAGGAGCCACATTTCATCACTATACCGTCGCGGCGTGCAACCCGATCCCATCATATCAATCCACAAAGGGTACCCTTCGAGCCATACTACTCAGGCTCACTGATCACATGTGTGTCAACATCAAGCACAAAAGAGTGTACAAAATATAACTGTGGGGAAAATCATTAAGAACAAACAATACTGAGAAAGTCAAGCACAACTATGGTGCAACAAGCTAAGTAACATCACAAAGGCCACCTTGCCCATAGTGCCATGAGGCCTAAATCGAATCACAATATGCGTGAGAAGAATTATGTAACCCCCACAACCCATCGTAACATAAGAGAGAGACATATAACATAAACCAAGGCGCGAATAACATCCATTCCGCCCGATGATATACATGTGGCAACAACTGTGCAAGAGAAAGCAAATCTAGTCTGATACAGATTACACATCATTAGGCTAAAAATAATCTCCGCCCAAATTTTGACCGTTACCAAACATGTAATAAACCTTCCAAATCATTCAATCCTCTACATTTCTTCACAACTCGCAATCAAGTAATAGTCTGCCAACAAGAACACACGGCCTCTAAGCCTCACAAATGCCAAAATTTTCATACTCACTCTCAACCTCGCTACTCAAATAGCCGATACGTAACTCATACATACTACATCATCCTTCAAAAATTCACCTATAAATCAAAACATGATGTACCTGCCAACAGGCGCTCCGGTGAAAACCCATAGTGCCACCAAAACTTTAAACACCAGAGATCGTCCATACCATCAAGAACTCATACCCTTCCCTTCAATACTAATTGCAACCTTGTACATGCAACTTTTAAATCACACGCGGTGTATTTCTTTTAACATGCTAATTTTGCAACACTACGAAAGTCTCACATTCAACTTTGAACCATAAGCATTATAGCTCCCGTACCTACAAAAACATCCACTTCCATTTTCAAGCCCACCCGCAGACGAATCCAAAAGCCCTTAAAGACTACATATCACCTGGAACTTGTCAGAACTTTCTCAATAACCACCCATCTTACTCTAATCTTCAATACACAGCTAATACGCGTCTAGCAACTCGTGCTACACTAGCATATGCCCATTCAAATAAATAACCAAGCAATTTCCCAGTCCAAAAATTGATACGGCCCATGACCCTACAATCCGATCGTCTTTAACAGACTCCACCACTTAGCTCGAAGCCATAGAACACCCCATCAGGAACCCAAGGTACCATATCTTCACAACATGCCTCAATCCGGCACAATTATTCAGTTGAATACTTCAAAACTCATGCCATGCTAATTATAGAACACCCCGAAGACTCTGCCAAGCGATTACCTACCATTGCAATGTTCATACACTTCCCCAAATGCTTTGAAATGATTACATATGCACTCCACTGAATGGAAACCTTATAGGAGACACACGATCCAAACCCATCATGCCGGAGATGGCCCACCAGTTATATTCAGATCGACACCTTGCCATGCACTTACCTTAATCACAATAGCCAGGCCACCAACCAATCTTCTCCAACCTAAACTTACCAATAAGCCATATGAACCCACCTCAAACCACAAATAAACGAATAGAAGATCTAACACTGCATCCGCTTTTGAGTCTAGATAGCACATCGATGATAATCAAGCATCCATAACCCGTAGTAATCCATCTGTAGCATCACCGATCGTCGGCACATAGCGGATACTGAGCGCACAACATCATATATGAGCGATTGGGAGGAATCAAAGTCGTAGGTTTCAAGCTAAAACAAGGCCGCACGATAAGGAAAGAAGAAGGGAATTTTTTCCTAAATGCCATGTAGCCTCCCGAAGATAGATATGGATGTCATCATACCGATCCGCATGACTCTATTAGACACTTGCTCATGACTCGTAGAACCTACAAACCTAGGGCTCTGATACCAACTTGTCACGACCCAAAATCACAGATCATGATGGCACCTAACTTCACCCGCTAGGTAAGCCAATTAACCAAAAAGAAACAAACTAAATAAAATTATAGATATTTAATTAGGATTTATCTAACCGTTACAAATTTTCCCAAGAACTGGTAGTACGACTCACGAGCTTCTAAGACTTAGAATATACAAAGTTGGTATGAATAAATACACATTCTATTTGAAAACTACATGAACACATTAATAATGTCTAACACTACCAAGGACAAGTGGAAGCTTCTATACAGAATGCACGAACATCTACTGAGTTAGCTCCCGACTTCTTCAGCAGCTTCGCTCCAACAGTCTACACATAGTGTGCAGAAGTGCAGTATCCGTACAACCAACCCCATGTACTGGTAAGTATCTTTACTAACCCCGTCGAAGTAATGACGAGATTTTTTTTGTTAAAATAAACTCATTAATGAACGATATATTGTAAACTAGCAATAGAACTAAAAGACAGAATAATATAATAGAGAACACAATGCGATTGTAACAAGAAATAAAAGAGTATCAGGAAGAATCACAATTTAGCAGTTTCCTACATCTCAACCGGCTCTTTCCTTAGAACGAAAGCCTCAAAACCATAGCAATCACCTCATATACTTTCATAGAGTGATAAAATACTCAAGACATCAAATCTAACGGCATGACAACACCCTTCGTGCATTTATCTCATCCTCACCATATGCGTAAAACAGTACCAACCAAATGATAGAAATACAGCCAATGGAAATGACAAGGAAGGGAATATGCAAGCAGTAATAATAAACGAGAATGTACAAAAGAACATCAACAAGAGACTAAGTAGAAAGCACAGAGGTAATGACCATAATTAGGAAAAAGGGATTATAGTTTCAGTTAACTAGCATGATGGAGATATAGCAAGCAATAAGGAAACACATGATCTTCACAAGTTAACAAGTAAGGACATGAAGAATTAGCATGGTGGAAGGCTTACACTACGGTGCGACAGAATAGACACAACATGAGTATACTTATAAAAGCATGAAATAGACATAACATATACAAGTTAAGCAAGTAAATGACATGGACAACACAACAACAATTGAGATGGAGGTCAAGTACGGAACTATAACAACATATCATACAAAATATATAATTGCGACAAGTAAAGGCGGAAATGGATACACGAAAAACAGAGGTCTCAAAATAATGAATGTCCATCCTCCTCGCCTGCACGGAAACACCCTTCGTGCAATGACCTCACAATATTAAAAGCATAATAATATAAATAAAATGGCACGACATCACCCTTCGTGCTTTACACTCTTTCCTCACATGATAATGATATAAACAATCACATGGCATCACCCTTCGTGCTTTACACTCTTCCTCACATGATAATGATATAAATAATGGCACGGCATCACCCTTCATGCTTTACACTCTTCCTTACATGATAATGAATATAAATAATGGCACGGAATCACCCTTCGTGATTTACACTCTTTCTCACATAATAATGAATATAAATAATTACACAACATCACCCTTCGTGCTTTACACTCTTCCTCACATGATAATGAATATAAACAATGGCACGACAGCACCTGTCATGCTTTACACTCTTCCTCACATGATAATGAATATAAACAATGGCACGGCATCACCCTTCTTGCTTTACGCTCTTCCTCACATGATAATGATATAAACAATGACATGTCATCACCCTTCATGCTTTACACTCTTCCTTACATGATAATGAATATAAACAATGGCACGACATCACCTGTCATGCTTTACACTCTTCCTCACATGATAATGAATATAAATAATTACACGGCATCACCCTTCGTGCTTTACACTCTTCCTCACATGATAATGAATATAAACAATGGCACGGCATCACCCTTCTTGCTTTACACTCTTCCTCACATGATAATGAATATAAACAATGGCACGACATCACTCTTCTTGCTTTACACTCTTTCCTCACATGATAACGAATATAAACAATGGCACGACATCACCCTTCGTGCTTTACACTCTTCGTCACCTAGGATATAAATTTCAATAAAGTAGCCAGATAGGAAGAATAAATAACATCGAGGAGAGTGTCCAAATGAATATTCCAAACAAATTCTCAATCACTGATTTCCAAGCCAAAAATGATTCAATGAACCCTCAAGGAACATGTAATTCAAGTACTTCCACAAATCCCACAATTTATCAACAGTACAAGTATGGAATCTAGCATCTCAAAATATCGGCCGTAACAATGTATTAATGATTATGCAAAGAGATGATTGAATTAGACACATCAATGCATTCTCAAAGTTCCATAAAATTTTATCAAGTTATAATAGGCTAAGTCTCGATTCTAACATTTAATACTAGGTTCTTAATATCTATAAGTCAAGTGAGGCACGAAGCAAGAGGTCACGAAATTCTACAAATATAAATGTACCATAATCCACCCCCAAGCATGACTAACCCTGGCACATACATATACGCTCGTCACCTCTTATATGTATCACCCCCGCAGGTAGCAAACAATGACAAATAAGAGGAAAAATTCCCTCAACAAAAGTTAGGAAAAACACTTACCTCGAACAAGTCAATTACAATACCGAGCAAGCCAAGCGATGTTCCAAAAATGCCATCACGCGCGTAGTGACCTCTGAGTGTCTCAAAACTAGCCAAAAGCAACTCAAATACATCAAATAAAGCCCAAGGAAACAATTTCAAATGATAAAGATCGAATCCTAAATCAAATCCCAAATTCGGCTAAAAATCACACTCGGGCCCACGCCTCGGAACCTGACAAAACTCACTAAATCTGACAACCCATTCAATTTCCAGTCCAACATACTAGTTTCACTCAATTCCGACTCCAAATCGATGTTCAAACTAAAAAAATCATATTATGAAACTTTAGGCAAAACCCCCCAAATTTCAATTTGAAATCATCAATCAAATCCCAAAAAACGAAGATGGATTAATGAAATATAACCAAAACCGAGTATTAAACACTTACCCCAATCCATATGGTGAAAATTGTCTTATAAATCGCCCAAATCCGAGCTCCCCAACTCAAAATATAACCGAATGAACAAACCTTTATTTTATATATTTTTTGCCAGCAATTCTGTCTCGTTTCTCATGCCAAACGATCCTCAAACTCTCTTTTTACGCCTCCAATGGATTCCTTGTGAAATTCTAGTCAAGTTAGGCTTTTTAATCACTCAATTTGACCTTATAATGAATGAGATATGTAGGTTTTAATATTTGCAAATAATGCAGATTTTTAAATATGCCGTCAGTGACAATTTCGTAATTAATATGAAAATCTGACAACCTAATTCTTCGTAAAATGACCATAAAATCCTCATACGATGTCCAAATTCGACAATTCTTTTTGATGTGGCTCCGTAATTACGATACTGATCTAATAATTCAATCAAAACAGAAATAGGAGCTCGTTTGCTTAATGAGGTACCATTTATGCTTGAAGAAACGACGTCGAAACATAAGAAAAACGAGCGCAATGCAGCCCCAAACCTATTTTAAATTCTCCCGAGCCCCTCGGGACCACGTCCAAGCATACCAACAAGTCTCATGACATAACACGAAGATACTAAAGTCCTCAAAATATCGAGCAAAGTGCAGATACTCAAAACGACATGTCGGGTCGTCACATTAATTGTGATAAAGAGGCAAAATCACAATTCACAATAGGGCTGCCCTTCTACTAATTCACAATAATAATTGGAAAAAGTGAGAGTTAAAGGATAAATCTACTTAACTTGAGGATGATGAATGAGTGATGCAATGGAATTGAAACAGGAGCGGTTTAGGACGGTTTGAGGGGTTAGGGGAGCAGGAGAATGTCGTTTCTTTGTTTGGGTTGAAGTGGGTGTCCTTAATGTATTTCCAGTGTTTTGAAATTAAGAACTTACCTGTTAACCCCGATCGTGTGGAAATTAGTGTGTTCGCGTAAAACAAATTTGCCAAAGGGTCGCGATCGCGACACTGTTTCAGCGACCGCGACACTGTTTCAGCGATCGCTCAGGGTTAGAGAAATTTTGTTCTCTGCGATTGCGATTGTTTGTAGTTTTCTGCAATTTTTCTACAGCTACTGGTTTGGACTTCCCGGACCATGCAACCTGCTCAAAACTCCAAAAAATGTGAAACTTGGCAGATTAGTTCAAAAAAATATACTAAGCTATTTTTACAAAAGAAAATGTCAAAAACGATAAAAAATTTAGAAAACGATGGGTTGCCTCCCACCAAGCACCGCATTTAACGTCGTGGAACGACGCAAATCAACTTTACCACTTTTCTCGCCACTTGGATGATATGAAATAGGCACTTAGCTTGGAATCAAGCTTGTGACCACGAGTGGTGGGGGTGGTAAGTTGATGATCAAGCCAAGCTTTAATTTCTTCATTTTGCACTTCTTGGCTTTCATGTGAGGAATGTCATTTGCATTCTTGTTCCCTCAAATTGTAAGATGTATGGACTTTGCCTTTCCTCCTCGCAATCTCTCATTGACTCGTGTAGTTCAATTACAATATCACCACCCAAGTCAAATGTCGAAAAGTGCTTGGAATGTGACATCAAACCTCCAAATTGCGATTCTTCCCGAATATTGACATCCTCTTTTTCTCCCGGACTAGAGTCAATGTCAACCAAATTTTCATTTACACCGGTTAACTCTAATTCCATATTTTTCTTGACATTGATAACTAGTGATTTGTACTACTATTTACTCCCTTTTTCTTAGGTTTTTGAGGCAACAATTGGTCTAATTAACCCCATATTTTGATGCAAATGGTTTGAATTGCAGGAACTGAGTGGATTTGTAAATATTGATCCAAAAGACCTAAAAAAGAAGCAGAACTTGCAAAATTCCAGGACCCAGCCAAACCGCTGCAGCGCCCATTTTTCCGCTGTAGCATTTGTCCCATCGCTGCAGTGGATTTCTCTTCGCTGCCACGCTGCAAAGTTCAGAGAGCTGGTTTTCAAGGCTATCCAAAGCACTGTCAGCGCCAAATTTCTGCTGTAGCGTCCCATCTACCGCTGCAGCGCTCAATTATCCGCGGAACGCGGTTAAAAAACTTCAAAGAGTTGGCAAAGGGGGGATCCAGGATTTCACGGTCAGCGGCAGTTTTCCGCTGCTGCGTTTTATTTGCCGCTGCAATGCCTCATAAATCCGCTGGGCGCGAAGTGAAGAACCAGAGAAGGGCAAAGATGCAAAACTGCCGTAGCGGCTTTTAATCTGCTGCAGCGGAAGTCTCTTCGCCCCAACGCTCATAAATCCGTTGGGAGCGGATTCTCCTTAGGGCCATTTTTGTCCAGTATTTTCAGCCATGTATAAATAGACCTTTTTTTCATTTTTAGGGCATTAGCCGTTTGGAGAACACGTGAACAACACCTTTTAGCTATTTTGATCATTTTTAACTTAGCTTTAGCCACAGTTCTTCAATTATCATCTTGTAATTTACAATTATGAGCTTAAATTCATCTTCTACTTGTGTTTCTTCTTCAAATATGAGTAGCTAGACCCTTAAGCTAGGGTTGTGACCCAACCCAAGTATGGGTACTTAATGGGTTTTCACTTTTAGAGTGATTATGTGTATGGGTATTTGGTATTTAGCTTAATTTGTGCATAAATCTCAGATTTAGTGGTTGCAAATACTATGTCAAGCCTTTATGACTAGGGTCACTCTTGAGAAACATGATCCAAGTCTAGGTAATTAAGCTAACAAAATATTGGGGTGAGCTCAAGAGGTTGATAGCCCTAGTAAAAGGGTGGATGCTAGAGATAGCTTCACCCGATTTGAGCCAATTCGTGCGGTTCATGGAAACACCCAATTGTGCTTGAGAAAGCCAATTTGGGCAAAGTCACCCATATTACCGAGAGGTAGTGGGTGCGTGCATTAGTATGAGGTTATGCCATTAATCCCCATTTCACAATGTCATTCTAGATTCTAGACCCGTTGATTATTCACCTAGGAGAAAGTCACAGCCCTAGTCCCTTTTATCAACTGAGAAAACCTTCAAAAAGATTTTAGTTAGCTAGTTCATAAGTTCAAATAGACAAAACCGTAGTATAAATCCCAAAACCTTTTTATAAGAAGTGTAATTAAGAACACAACACGCTACTAGATCACTTAGTTACTCGACTCCAACATATATAGCTCTCTGTGGAAATCGATCCCGACCTTCGGGTAAAAGCTGCATTGACCCCCGTACTTGCTACTCTTTTGTGGTATAGGCAGGAGCCGACCGGGCATCACTAACACTCATGGAGCCGATAGGCGGATGTTCAATTATTGATTCCTCAAAGTAAAGCTCACTTTCTTCCTCGGAATCAGACTCTTCTTGATCTTTTTCCACACTCTCAATTTGGTGGGCATAGTGAGCCTCAACCAATATTTTCCTTTGATTTTCTAAAGCGCGGTCAAGTTTTGTTTCAATTCCTCAAGTGCAAAGTTGTGTTTCTCCTCATTTTCTAGAATGGTCTCCAACATGAGCATCATTCTCTCATTTTGAGCATGCTCAATTTCTTCCACGGAGTTGGGCTCTTCTTGACCTTCTTCCACACCTTCAAATTGATAGGCATAATGAGCCTCAATCAATGATTTCATTTGATCCTCCAAAGTGCGGATATGTTCATCATTATGAGTCAGGCATTGTTTGAAGTCCTCGAAGACTTACTCCAAGTTCTCGAGTTCAAAGTTGTAGTTATCCTCATTTTCAAGAATGGTCTCCAACATGAGCATAATCCTCTCATTTCGGCCATGCTCAATTTCTTCCACTTCCTCATCCGTAAAATTTACATCACAAAAAGTAGAATCATCGTAGCGGGGGCTTGGGGAAGGGAAGGACAAATAAGCACAATCATCCCAATGACCATTTTGACGACCACACTTATCACAAATACTCCACTCATGGGTTTGAGATTGTGCGCACAATCCATCCCCCGGGAGAATTTAAACAATTTTTTCACGAGTGTGGTCCTCTACAATAAGGACATGGATCATCAAAGTATTAACAACTACCATCCGACAAATTTTCGTTATATGATGCCATTTAAAAAACAAAACTAAGAAAATAAACAAGAAAAATAGACCAAGGTAAGAAAGATAATTACACAAATATTCACAAGTTTGGACCAAAGCACTTACTCTTATTTCTCAAACAACCTAAATTACGCCAAGTTGTTCCCCGGCAATGACGCCAATTTTGATGAAGTCCAAATCCACAACTAAAAAGTAAATTGTCACGACCCAAATTCCCTGTCACGACCCGAAATCCCACCTTCGGGCCATGACTGCGTCTAACGTTGAACCCGCTAGACAAGCCAACGTTTGAACTAAATAAAACTTATTAACAACTAAAACGACAAGATAACTAAGGCATCGATGGTCAACAATATGAAGGTTAACAAATTACCAAAAATAATATAGCAACTTCGAAATAAAACCCATATACAAATCCCAGAACTGGTGTCACATACTCACGAACTGTCTATGAGATTACTAAAACAAAGGTCTGAAAATAAGTACATATGACTGTCTTTGAACTATAAGATAAGACAGAGCTGAAAGTGAAGGGTAGAAGGTGACACCAAGGCCCACGAACGTCTGCGGGTCTACCTCGATGTCTCCTGTATGAAATGATGGAATGCTCTGACCGTCAGTGACCACCGGATCCGGCTGCGTAGTCTGCACAACATAAAAAAGTGCAGGTGTAGCATCAGTACAACCGATCCCATGTACT